>LPNX010729643.1:524210-546476 GCA_001517045.1 Pseudotsuga menziesii | reverse complement strand
CAATGAAGAGAGCTGAGGCTGCTCAGATATTTTCCAGAGAGAATTCATTCAGGTGAATGATATTCAGGAAATTCATTGAGGAAAGAGGGAAAAACAGTATGGAAGTTGTTCTGAAAGGAATGCTGCAGTAACTTGGTTATTACAGCTTTTTAGCTGGGAGAACTTACTGATAAGTTCTGGGTTAATACTGAGTTTGAAGACTGGTATCTAACTTTGCTGCACCTAGTTCCAGCCAGGGAGACCACAGCAAGCTCGGGGATCCTGAGGAGTCGTTGTTTGAGTGCTCTCCAGGAGTTGGTAGAGAGAACGGCCTCCCATTGCTGTTGTTGCCCCAGTTCAAACAGGTTCTGTCACTTAACTATTTTTGTTTTAATGAGTGTTAATGGATGAATGTTATGCTTATATTATATGACAGAAGAGTTAGCTAGTTTAGTAATGTAAATGTTTCAGTTTATCAGCAATTGAATCGGTTGATGAAAAATAAAGACCCACTGTGTTTTTCCAAATCTGGGTTCACCAGACCGTACTCCAGCACAGGGGTAGAATTATAGAAGGATGATATGATGATAATATAGAATAGGAGGATAGTAAAATTATAGAGTAGTATTACTGTGTTATTTGCAGAGGAATTATCTTGGTATTGGGAGTAGTATTTTTCTGTACAAATTCTTGTTATTTAGTTACTTTCAGTAACCTGAAGTGCTTCATAGATTTACAGTTTATTTTCTTTCCATCTTAATTACTGTTTTATCTAAGAATTAAATGGAAAGACAGAATAGCTAGATTTCGAATTCATTCTACAGGTACTTCAGTTCTTAGCAAGATTCTCTTACAAAAGAACATATATAAATGTACATAGGTTATTCACTTAAATTCTGTTTTTTCTAGTTATTTATAAACAAAATATATAACTGTAGTTTATAATTCATAAATATTAACTGGGTAAAATACTAAACTGTGCAGTAAACAGAATAAGTTCTTTTATAAATAAATTTTACAATTGTTAACGGGCTATTTTAAAAGAAATATTATAGAATAAAGAAGATGTAAGAACATAGTAGATAAATAATAATCTATCTTGTGTTTATAACTAATAAAAAATACAGTCGATAATTATAACATTTATAGCACAGCTCTATAGACTATTATTAAATGAAAACAATGTATTATATTATAATATCACCAGAAAATGGAATGGAATTTATACACAAGGGCTGTTCATAACAGATACCTTACTTACTGTAATAAAACACAAATTTATTATAAGTTGCAGGATAATAGTTATATAATAACTATACCAACACTCTTAAATAAAAATAACTAAGTATCTATGAGTATAAGAACAACAATATTCTGTCTATCTTATGTACTGTATAGACAAATTATGCAAGTTAAAATACTAAGTACAAGAACAATAATAATGGGTAATCTAGTCAATTTTAGTATTACTAGAATACATATAATTTATGTACTTGAAAAGGGAGTAACTGTTAGTTACTTAAAGTACTTCACCATAATTATAAATCAAACAAATAGAGCTACAGTCTGCTCGTCCTATCAAGTCGATCTATTTAATACAAAATAACTAAAATAATTTACAGATATATTATTAACCTAGGATAATTTTCCAAGATCATATAAATATTTCTTTTACGGCCGCGCTCACAGAGTATTATTATTATAATGCAAGTAAGCATAGAAATAAATAAATTGCAGTAAGACATCGTAAGCACCAGATAACAAAAAGGGGTTGTTTAATAACTCATATATTAAGTTAGGGTTTAAAAACCCTGTAAGTATAAAAACATCGACAGAAGTATGGAATCGAGGGTTTTCAAGCCTATATTCCAAGTTGTCTCTCAACCTTGGTATATTACACAGTAAAAGCTAAGTGAAAGACTACTAAAGCCACGGCTTCTACAAAGTTTTTAAAAACAGTTTTAATATACAATGACGACCAGAGCTAGAGCGCCTGCATGCAGCTCAAGGGCCTCTTATAACTGTAAGAATAAGCCACAATACGAAGTACAAGTAAACAAAAACCCTAAAGGCGACAGTTCATGACATCACAACCCATTTTGTTCCAGATGGACCAAGTAAAGAGGAACGACCATGGTTAAAAACCAGGCTTACCCGTAAACCTGAACTGAGGTCGCAATCTTGCACTGCTGAGTAGCGGAAGGGTTCAACCTGTAATAAGAAGAGTTCATATTAAAATCTGTTAAAACCAACCTTATTTATTCTAAAAACAATTTAAAGAACAGAAGAAGGACTGACAGTCCTCTTACCCAATATTTTTGGTAAAGCACGACCACCACTGAACTGTGTATCCACCACGAACGCGAGCAGGAAGCCGTTTGCAGAAGGGAGAATAGCGTTAACAATGTAGCATACACACAAGTGTTGTCCGAGGAACGATACATCAGTACTCACAAAGGAGGAAGGCGTTTACAGTCGAGGGTTTGAACAAGGAAACGGCGAGGCAGAAAAACCCTAAGTATGTTCAACAGCCTTCGTAAAAACCCAAACAATGTCACAATAACACCTCTCTACAGGCAGTGGATGAACCTTTAAGGAAGAACAACGATGGGGAGGCTGTCACACAGCAAGGTAACGACAGTGCCTTGAGGAAAATCGCAGCAGAACGAAGAATGCCTGAAGGCAAAGGAAGAATGACGGAGTTAGGGTTTGACTGCGGCCTTTTAACAATCGAATGCATGGACCAGGAAGTGCCATGTTATCACGTAGATTTTATGCGATTCGGGTAACTTTTGTATAGTCCAGGATTCCACAAATGATTTCCAATCATTTTATTGTTTATCCATAGTTCACTTATCTCGAATTGCACGTAGCATGAAACCTACATTATAATGTCACAACAAAATCTTGTTAGTAATCGTCAAGGGCATGGGAAACCATATGACCCTTATGATTACGTTCATAATCTATATTGCAAAATATAATCTTTACCTTCGTATTATAACTTATACCCTTTGCATATTTTCTTTCCATATTACGATGCTATCATCAAACGATTATATTCATGAAAATGACAAGGTTCTTAAAGAGTATAACTTAAGAGACAAGGAATAATGGTTTTCTCTTAATACAAGTATCTATCTTGATACCCTAGTAATTAAGCAACCAAATTAGAATTATATTTAACCAAGTATATTTTTGTTCATGCAAAGGAGTTAAGGAAGCCATCATGGTTAAAGAAGATAGAAGGTAAACTTAAAGATAATCCATAGACTTGTTAAGTATAAAGACTTATACTATGACTTAGTTTATGATAGATTTGACTATTGTTCTTTAAGCCATTCTGTTAATAATTCAAAACTAGAATATTATTAAGTCATGAATTTTTATTTATTTATTTACATAATCTAACCATGATAAGTAAGTCTATGTTTATAGTAGTTACTTACTTTAAATGATGTAGTATGGAACTAGCAGGTTTGTATGAAAATCTGTTAGATCTCTAAAGATGTAAAGGTTCTATTGAGATTTGAATAATATTACTGACTGTAAATAGATGATTATTCTCCAAACAAATATAGTATAGAGAAATTTAAACCTCTAATACTAGCTTCTTTTATTTGACTGCAGTATGCAATGAGATTGTAATTACCTTAAAACTTGAGAGAATGAAAGTAAGAAATTTTATACTGTGACTAGAAAGGAAAAGGTTGCAACCATTACTGTTGAACTAAATTCTAGTAAAAGAATAGAAACAGTGAAGTAATTATACCTTGAATACTGGAATTTTGTTTAAGTAGCTATTTCTTTACTGAGTTCACTGTAGCGACAATCCTATAATCAAATGCTTTAAATTTTTTATTAAGCAGCGCCCAAAGCTTCTTACCTGTAGTCTGTAAAAACAGGAAGAACTCTCTGCATTAGCTCGGAAGCTAAGTAAGCCCAGTTTTTACATGACAGTCTCTTTTGTATGGTCGCAAAAAGAACAAAATCAGTAAACTGAAAATAGTTGTTCTACTGCTAAACATAACCACCAAATAATCAATTTCGATAACAGATAACTAATCAAACCGTATTAGTGACTGTATTTATTGAAATTATATGTATTTTAAAAATTTTAATTTTTTTTGAAATTTTGGGGTTTTGACTTGTCATATTTGCTCGGTGGTAAAATATCATCTGTGCACGGCTCTGACATGGATTTTAGCAGTCCTTTTCACAGCCTGGTTCGACTAAGACCCATTTGTTGTTGGAGGCCACTTCTAAGGATGTCCCCTTGTCACTAAATTTGGACAATGGTAAGCTTACCACCTCAATTGAATCTGTTTATGAGGATTTATCGAAGGGGGATATTGATGTTATTGCTGATATTGAAAAGTTGGTTATGGTTGGTGGTCATACTACCTTCCCTATTCTATTGGGTTTACCTTTGGACGGGTGCACAACACTGGAGATTTAGATTAACCTCTCTCTCGGGGGGGAGGTTTCTTTTAACTCTTCTTTGGGGGTTGTTGTTGGTAATGTTTTGGGGGATGTTGGGTGTGTTTGTAAAACTATCGATTCTGACCTTGGGCATTCTGCGATGGGGGATGTGGGTTGTGGGGCTACTTTTGTCAGGGCCTTGGGCGGTTTCTTTGATGATTTCCCTCCCCTTTTACCTTATCCCTTGTCTTCGCCAGTTGAGAGGGATCAGGGCCCGTCTATCCCTTTAGAGCTTCTGTCCTTTAACGATCTGACACTCCTTTATGCTTTGCCTATTTTTTTTGGACCGATCCATGGTTTCTCCTTATGTTTTACCTTTGGCCTCCATTAGACACAAAAATGTCACCATTAGGCGCACTCATGGAGATAAACTTCTTGGAACCCAATCGTGTTTCGTTGCGAAGCTTTTCTTACCCTTGCTGGCATCTTGGTAAAGGCCTAGTTCAAAGGTTCTATTTGCTACTGGAATTGTTTGAATGTGTATGCCCCTTACCAAGATAGGGAGAGGTTTTGGAGCTCGATGGTGGAGAAGGGCTTGCTTAAGCTATGCAATCTCATCATTGGAGGTGATCTGAACTTTACTATTTTAGATGTGAAAGTCTGGGGCACCTTTACTAGGGGTGATCCTTCAGCGGTTTTTTTCTCTAAGTTATTGTTGGAATCAGACTTGGTGGACATTGCTCCACATAAATTGGGTCCGACTTGGCGTAATGAAAGATAGGGGTCTGCTGGAATTGGCAAGCGGTTGGACAGGTTTCTGGTGGCGAAAATTTTGTTACCTCTACTGTCACAACATAGGGTTTGGACTAGACCTTCAGAGATTTCTTACCACTTTCCGATATGTTTTGACTGGATGGAGGTGGTGGGAAGACCATCTCACCCTTTTAAATTCAACCATATGTGTTGAAGGAGGCTGATTTTTCAGAATTGATCAAGGTTTCTTGGCCAACGACCTTTTCAGTGAGGGATTGGGATGTTATGTCTAGACTGGTGGGTAAGCTTAAAGTATTGAAGTGGGTGGTCACCGATTAGGAACACTGGATGAAACATGATAGATGTAGTGAATTGGTTTTGATTGAGACTACTATTGCTGACCTATTTTTGCTTGCTCCAACGAGAATTTTAGCTTCTGAAGATACTGAGCTGCTACTTGAGCTCAAGGCTTGTAAAGAGAAATTGTTAGCATTTGAAGCCTCAACTTGGAGACTCAAGAGTCGGGCGGTGTAGATCTAATAGGGGGATGCAAATACACAGTTTTTCTAGAACTTTGCTAGCTCTCGATGAAATGGGAACGTGATTTGGGAATTGAAGGGTTCAGATGGACAATGTCTCCATGAAGACAAACAATTGAAGGAGGTAACGGTGAAGTTTTTCTCTAAGACCTTCAAGGAGGACGGACCACCCTGTATATAGGCACAGTTGCAGGTCATTAAGCGGTTCCCAACTTTCTTCTCTACCGAGGCTGCTGGGGAGGTTGGGAGGGCAGTTACATTGGATGAGGTGGAATCAATACTGAAGGGCTTTGCTAAGGACAAAATCCCTGCACCAGATGGGTGGATGATGGAGTTCTTCTTGTCTTTCTTTGATGTTGTGGGTGGGGATCTCTTGGCTGCTAACAGTTTGAGTGGAAGGTTATGTGTTGAGGTCTTTTAATGCTACTTTTTCTTACACTTATTCCAAAGTGTTAGAAACCTGAGACTTTTGTTGATCATCGTCCTATTTCACTCTACAATCTTATTTATAAAGTAATCACTAAGATTTTTTTCGAATCGACTGAAGCCTTTATTAGCGGATGTTATTTCGGATGCGCAGTTTGGTTTTCTGAGGAACAGATAGATCTTAGAAGCCGTGGGTGTCACGCAGGAAGTTTTGCATTCCATTAAGGTAAGAATTTTGGAGGCTTTAATTTAAAAAATGGATATGGTTAAGGCATACGACAGGGTCAACTGGACTTTTTTGAGGCTTGTTTTGCTGCAAATCGAGTTGACTGTGGAAACTGTTCACTGGATTATGGCCCGTGTTACCTCGACCAATTTTGCAATCCTCATTAATGGCTCTCCCTCGGAGTTTTTCAAGTCTAGCCAAGGATTATGACAGGGTTTTCCCCTTTCACCTTTACTTTTCCTTTTGATTGTTGAAGGCTTGAGGCTACTTATCACTGATGCTAGGGTTTAGGGTAAGATTCACGACATTGGTTTCTCCTCTACCATGGCTATCACACATCTACTATTTGAAGATGATCTGGTCCTCTTTGGGTGCGAGACATTGGAGGAATGGAGGTGTTTTAAGTCCATTATTGATGTGTTTACTACTGCTTCGGGCATGATGACCAGTTTAGTAAAATATTCTTTCCTGAGCGATAATCTTAACAACGAATTGATTAGAAGGATTCACAAACTTTTTCCTCTTAAGATGGAACCGATCGAAATTGGTTTCAAGTACCTGGGGTACTGGTTGAAACCATTGAATTACTGTGTTAATGATTGGCATTGGATTGTTAAAATTTTTGAGAAAAGGGTCAGCAACTGCTCCTACAAATTCATCTCTATGGGAGGTAGACTTATCCTTCTAAAATAAGTTTTAAGCGGTATACCTATTTATTGGTTCTCTCTTGTCAAATTTCCAACTTCTATTATGAACGCTATCAGAAAGATCATGAGCAACTTTATGTGGGGTGGTACGTTGTCTAAGCATGGTGCACATCTGGTAAAGTGGGATTCTATTACCATACCTTATGAATATGGGGGGTGGAATGTGAAAAACCTTGATTGGTTCAACATTTATTTAAGGATGAAAAGCATGTGGCTGGCTTTATGTGGGACAAGCATTTGGAACAGGATACTACAGGCTAAATATCTTCGAAAGCTTTCATTGCCGGATTGGCTTAGAAAGAGGGAGCATTCGGTTGCTAACACCTCACTCATTTGGAATGGCTTTCTACAGGTATTTAGGTGGATTAGCAAGGCCCTTAGTTGGAAGGTGGGATATGGGGGATTGGTGAAGGTAGGGATTGAACCGGTTGTTGGTATGGAGGATTCCTTTTTCCTTTCATGGTCATTAGTCAACTATCTCCAAGATTATGGTATCGTTAGTCTTAAACAAGTTAGGAATGAGTGTGATTGGTCTTTTACGGGCACTTATTGGTTATCGACCGAGGATCTAGATCTTACGGGAGACTGAAGCTTGAATGGGATCGCTATACTTCCTCATTGGCTCAATTAGGAATGAGGTTGGCAGACGTCGATGATAGTCTTGTTTGGTCCATTAACGCAGCTTCGGGGTAGGTAACTGCTAAACTAGCCTATAATTTTATTGTTGACTCTCTTTCGATACCACTGGATTGCTGGTGGCGTAAGGAACTGTGGGTGTGGAGAATTCCACTTAAGATTAAATGCTTTAGCTGGTTCCATGTTCTTGATAAGGTCAATACCTAGGACAATCTTCTTAAGAAATGGTGGGTAGGGCCTAATTTTTGTCAGTTGTGCTGTTCTAAAGTTGAATCGGTTGAGCATCTTTTTTGTTGGTTATATTTTTGGGAAGGTTGTCAGGCGGACTGCCATTGCTTATTTGGGTATTTCTTATCTTTGGGAGGACTCTTGTTTCTAGGGTAATATGTTACAGTGGATGAAGTCTGGTTTTAGACCTATTTATCTTTGTTTATTATGCTATTGGCATATTTGGAAGGCCAGGAATGATGTTATTTTTAAAGATTATAGATGAGATGTTCATAGAGTTATGGTTGGTGTCATTAATTATTTATCTTATTACCCGGAGGCTGTTCAAATTAAGCCCCTCCATAGGATTGGTTGTGCTCCGGGGTTTTTTTTTGCAATTGGATTCTTTGATGGTGCAACTGCTAATGGAGTCAGTGGTGCTGGGGCAATATTGCATATCAGTTGTACACATTACTTTCACCTGAAGATTGGTTGTGGAAGAAGCACAAACACCAGAGCAAAACTCCTAGCACTCCGAGGTCTTCTTTATGTGGCTAATGGCATGAGTTTGCCAGAACTGAAAGCTTTTTGTGATTTAAAGATTATCATTGATTGGATCAATGATGCTGCTGTTTTGAGGGTCCTTGAACTTGAGAACTGGTGCACTAGAACTAAATTTCTTAAGGACTCCTTTCTCATCATCGGATGTCTCCACATCTTTAGGGAACATAATGAGACTGCACATGGTCTCTGCAAAGAAGCATTACATCTCACTATTGGTCATCTCACTCTAATGGAGTTTTTTGAGGGTGACATGATTTTTGCAAATACTTACAAGACTTTTGTCTAATTTCCCCTATACAAGTTGAACACATCCATTAATACTTACAATTTTTGGCTTATATTTAGCTGTGTGTATAGTGTAGCCTCTTAGTTTTTTGGACTGGTGGAAGGCTTTTTGTAGCAGTAAGTTGTGGATGAACTCTTCTGACATTGTGCCTACTATAGGTGATTACAACATCACTAGACATTGTGCCTACTATAGGTGATTACAACATCACTAGACTGATACTATTTTGAAATGTAAGCGGTTCCTTTGATTTTATAAATAACAATGCATAATATTTTATTCTTAAAAAAATACTTAAATAAAATTAATAATGTCAAAGCAATAATCAACTTAAAAAAAAATAAAAAAAATAAAAAAAACAAACAAAAAGAACAACTGCTTTATTATTGCAACATTTAGGATAATAAAAGCTATAGACCTGCCTACACAACATTTAGGATAAAAAATTTCTGACGAGAGTATGAAATGCCTTTGCGCTGAGCGACTTCGTAATGAAATGTTTAAATTCCTGTGGTGCAGTTCATCTCATATTGATTGCCGCGATTACTGACAGGAGCAAGAAAAAAACCTTACGTACATATATCAAATGCACAGGGGGCACTGGGCAGGCCCAGAATGCACATATCCCTGCAAATTCCTCGGACCACACACCAAAAAACTGGACGAAGTTGGTTCCTATTCCTTAAGGACGCCATCAAACTATTTATGCGGACATTAAAACTAACCTAACTCCCACCCGGTACTCCTCAGGCCAAAGGCATGGAGACCAAAGTACAGCAGATTAGGGCCAAGGAATCGTCGACGGAAGACTGTCCGATTCGTCAATCCTCAGGCCAAAGGAATCGTCGACGGAAGACTGTCCGATTCGTCAATCCTCAGGCCAAAGGAATCGATATCAGAACTACAGCAAATTCCGGCCAAAAATCATCGACAGGAAACTGTCCGGTTCGTCAATTTTCTACAAATAGCAATAAAATCGCATTAAATGCAGTTCTTGCGCGCCAGCTTGCAATTACTGTCATCACCTACTGCACATTTTCTCATTTAATCTAAAGTTCGTGCTACATGCCTGAGTTCGTGCTACAAAGTGAACTTCACGTCAACGAACCGCAACTCCTTTCTGAGATTCCGACGACGAGAAATCTTAAACTGCGAGATTTGGCGCATCTGTGAAGGTTTCTTCGTATATGGATATTTCTTTCTTCAGTTTAGTTTTAGAGGGACTCTTAGCACGACAACGTGTTAATTTGAATTGATTTGGTGGCAGGAAACGTTCTTTAAGCGTCTGCAAAATTTATTCTCAGTTTCTTGAAGTATTTTTGGCGGACAATGGGCCGGTTTGCGGTGGCGATGGAGCCCGGGCGCGAAGGAAAGAATGGCGAGCCGTCGGTCGGTCCTGTTTACAGAAATATATGGACTAAAGATGGTTTTCCTCCGCCTCTTCCTGGTTTGTCAACATGCTGGGAGGTTTTCAGGTATTTATTTGTGATTCGCATGTCACGATGTAGTAATGTAATGCTAGAAAACATGAAAAAATGTTGAGCCTGTAAAATTTGGTGAAGAATGTCTACTTTATTGCTGCAACTAATCTTTAAATATTGCGTTTTAGAGAATTTTGATTGTGAAAGGGTACAAATTTATCGTCTGATGTAAGTTTGCAACTAAATTTTAAGGAAGTCATCAAATTTTGCTTTGAGGAAATATTTTAAGGTCAGGTATCTCTTTCGCAGACTTAAGTATTTTTCCTAAATTTATCGAGAACCTAGATAAAAATAAAATATAGTTGCAGTGAATCGTCGAAGGTTAGGTAAGTATTTTCAGGCTTTGAAGATCGCAGCTAAATTAAATAAATCTTTAAATGATATAATTTCGTAGTGAGAAATTGTAGAAATTTTGACAATTTCTGAGAGATTTAAAATCTTTCATCTAGGTTTAAAGGAAATTGTTCAACTGAAGTTGCAATGCTGTCCTCGTTTTCTCTGTTTTAGCCGTTCTTTGGAGAAACAATTCAGTAAAAAATATAGGTTGATATCGGGAAGTAGGTGAAGTGGTATGGTTCAAGAGGAGGGAATTGGTATATGTGAGATGAGAATCAACTAAGGCTGAAACAGAACACAAACAACCTGCCTATTCACAAGAAACTTGTATGTACACGAGGAATTGGTGAGTGGTATGTGTTACCCCCAACTTGTCTCTAAGTGGAAAAGGTCCAAATCCATGGGTACAGCAAAAGGCAATCTTGGATTGGTTGCCAATGCCACCACATAACTAATCCCTTCTCTTTAGGCGAACTCTCAAAAGCCAGGGAGGCTTCCCTAACTAAATGATTTTGTTTTAAGTAAATGCTGAGAGTTAATTTTAATCTTATACACAATAAGATACAAAATAAACTAGGTACTTAAGATGCCAAATAAATCACTAACTAAGATAACTTAGTGAAACACTTCAAATAGATATAACCATGAAACTAGAAGCATAAGAGAGACACGTTATTAATTCACAATAATAGATATGAAACTTAGTATGTGTAATGTGTGTTAATAAAATGTCCAATGTTTCACTCTAGAGCTTATAATGAGCCTTGGGCATTTTAATAATTCACCTTGTGCAAGCTAAGTTTCATATCTATTGTTGTGGAGTTTATAGCAGTAGATCAGTTGTTGGAAACAACTACCGGAACCAATTGCCGATAACCAAGACCAACAATTAGAGGGTTTCAGAGGTAGTGCTTATCATATTCGGGAGTTTGTGTGCAGATTAGAGATGGCATTAGTTAGCTCCAAGTTCAAAGACAGATTGGAAGGTGCCTTGACTTTCCTGTAAAGGAAACTCAGAGTAACTCTTCTATTAGAATTTAGAAGAGAACGTGCCTCGAATTTCCTATCATGGAAGGTACCTCGACTTTCCTATCATGGAAAGTTGAGTAACTCTTTTGGGATATTGTCAAGGATGTAGTGAGTCGACACTAGTGACACTGTCGACAAATTCACGAGCTTTGGATTCACCACAAGAAAGAAGTGAAATGCAAGTAGATGATCGTGCATGCGATAGAGGCTCATTTGATCCCTCATATACTCGAGAAGATACAACAAAAGACTTGTTTGGTGCCTTGGTCAACCTTTACAAGAGTGCGAACATAAACAAAAAGATGATATTGCATGATAGACTTAGGTTTGTGGAAATGTCTGGAGCAGACCCAGTCACCAACTACTTGATGAAGGTCATGTAGATTGATGCTCAACTTGCATCAGTTGGGGAGAAGGTTGAAGACAAAGAGCTCGTGAATTAGGCACTGAATGGGTTGCCATCTTAATGGGAAACATTTGTCTAGGGTGTTTGTGCTCAGGAGAATCCTCCCTCCCGGTAAAGTATGGGATGACTATATCCAACATGATAGTTGAATAGGGTTAAAGGCCAACAAGTAGGGAGGTGACAGTGACCATGTTTTATTTTGTCAAATAAAGGAGGGTAGAGGTAAAGGGCTCGTTACAACTCTATTTAGCACCTGAGTGGAAAAATCCCAACCCACTAGTGTTATCAAGTGCAACTTTGGAAGAAAGCGCCATTGTCACCTCAGTGCTTAACTTCCCTCTTTTAGGCCACCTCTCAAGGCCAAGGGAGGCTTTCCTATAGGTTGATTAGATCTAGGATTTGAGGAGAGCTAAGGGAAATGATCAACTTTTTAAAGATGTGTAATGTGTGTTGTTAAGTTAATATCCCCAAGTAAGTATTTAACGACTTTAGATTTGCAATGACCACTTAAAAGATTGCTAAATGATGTACGACCAAATAAACCATGAATATTTGCAATGACATTAGTGAAATAAAGATAGCAATGGGTCTAAAGACTTAAAAGAGTATAGGTGCTTAAATTACTAAATTCATTGCCATGAGAAACAATTAACAAATCACCAAGCAAGATTGGAATATAAAACAAGTTATTATTATTAGAGATCTTGAAGTTAGGCTTTGAATGAGGCCTTGCTTGAGAGAGGATCATTGAAACAAGGTGTCACCCAAATTTAATTAGACTAGACTTTTTGAAGTGCATAGGAACTCTTCTCAAAGTGTGGGAATGTGGTGGTATTCTTAGTTAATGTGTAAGGTTCTCCAAATTAATCATCTATGCAACATTTACTCATCCATCCACCAGTCATGAAATAAAACAACATCAAGTACATGAACAAATTGGAAATTTTTTTTGTAAGCTCTGTTACCGACTAGGTTGCTGTTGATTAAGTTGTCATTGATGCCAACGGTGTCTGGTCATTGATGCCAACTGTTGAATCTTTGGTGCCCCTTGTGGAGCCCTTGAGGGTTAGTGTTTAGTTTGTGGTTGTCTGTGTGAGAGGAGCCCTTTTGACCTTGTCCAAGCCCAAGCTTGAAGCCCTTGGAGACCTTGGAACAATGGCAAAAGCCTCGGTTACCCATTGACTTTGTCAAGTGCCCCTAAGTTGTATCTTGGTCCCATTCGAGTCCATTGTCGAGTTCCTTGATCTTGGTTGATCTTCGGGTACTGGTCTTTGTGCTGCTTGCTATGCTTGTATTTGTTTTGGTCTCTTGACTGGTTGTTGGATGGATGACGTGGCTCATGCGTGTAAGTCCCTTGATGTGTTGATGTTGGAGGCCATTGCTTGCATTGGATGGTCTTGAGGTTGTTGAGTTCTTGTGGGGTCCTTGAGTCCACAAGCTTAGATCTTAATTCTCTTGCATGTGGAGACTTGGGTCTTGGAACCCACACTTATGGTGGTATGTTGGAACCCATTCTTATGGGGTCCTTGGTGTCATTGGAAGTTTGGGTCTTGAACCCACACATATGGTGGTTTGATGACCCTTGGACGCTATATGGTCTTTGTCATGTTGTAGCCTTGTGATCATGCATATGAAGCCCATAAGGTGTTGCAAATTAGTGGTGAGGTCTTTATACCCCTCTTTTGGGATGTTGGTACTCTTATGGTGATGAAGATATATAGTAGAACCATTGCATATGTTTTTAATGATATGGAGACCTTGAATATGATGATGATATTCTTGAATAAGTCTTTGCTCCCACTTGATTGGTGGTGTTGGGGTCCTTGATACCCATGATATGATGAGTATATGGTGGAGCACTCCTTGTTGATGTGAAGTTTGTAGACGTGAAGACCATCAAATCTCTCATGCCTTTGATGATGTCCATTGAAGCCTTTGACCTTGGAATGTATGCATAAGGTAACATGGTCTTTGGCACCTTTATGTGTGGAATCTTTGAAGTCCTGAACAAATTGAAGAATTTAAGGGTATTAGACCAAGAATTTGCAAATAAAACCATCATAGGGAGAGAGTCCTCGTCAAGCCCTTTCTGTTGATATGTAGAGCATCTTCTAACTCCTTACGGTTGAAGAGATATGAATTTTTGAAAATGGTGTACCCCACCTTTTTGGGTCAGTTGACCAAACAAAAGAGAATTTAATTATTTGTATTTTTGAATTGTATGTCGGCCTAGTTTGAGGTACTAACTTTCCTCCATGACCTATATAAATAGAATATCAAACATTTCATTTGTTCATCAATCAAGTCTATTTTTGGTATTTCACAACTCTTCGAGAAAAGTGCGAAACTTTGTGGATGAGAACTTTTTGGGCATCTTTGAGGATTGAAGAGATTCACTAAAATTGACATAAATTTGTCATACGAAATCAGAATTACAAAATTCTTAGCTCGTTGGAAAGCTTGTTGCGAGGGCTATGTGTTGACATGATATAGAGTTTCTTTTGGTTTGTCAATTGTTTCTTCATCTTGTGATCTTCAAAAAGGTATGGTTCATGCTTCTGGGTTTCTCTTGTGATGGCACATGTCTCTCATGGATAGAGTTCTTCTTTGATATTAGTATGTGAGCCTATATATTGGTATATATCTTTGAAGTCATTGAATATGTTATGGAGGCTATGGTGATGGTTATCTTGACATTTATCTTGATGTGATTTTGATATAGATCTTGATGATTACCTTGGATATTGTTGGCATAGATCTTGGTGTTTATCTTGACTGTTGTATACTATAGTATTGAATGAGAAGTTGACATGTAAGTAATAGACCTTGTGAGTGATTCTTTGATCAACCTAAGTGTTTTCTTTGAAAACTAGTTTGACAAGTGTTGATCATTGTGTCTTTGACCTAAGTGGAGTTGGACTGTTATTGATTGTTAATGACAACCTTTGACGATATTGTAAGTGACTATTTGCTTTGATATTTGTTTGATTTGTTGACTTTATTTGACTAGAGTGAAAAATCCTTTTGTGTCTGAGAGTTTATGAGATTGAATGAGTTTGACATAGTTGGTTGAGTTTTTTATCTTCTTGGCTAAGGTTAGTTGGTTGAAGTTTATCTTGTTTAATTGTCAAGTCTTCCTTGACTGTGATTGAGGTTGGTTGTGGTGTCATTGGACAAAGTTTGGTTGACCGTAGGTGAAGTCTCTTGGTTGCTCAAATGCGTCTCTTACTTGATGAACTAGTCCAAGTAAGAAGGGGTGGTTGACTGTCATAGCACTTGCTTAGATTAACACAAGTATATGATTGATTTGGCACAGGTACACAAGAAGCTTGGTACAGGTTGGTTCAATTGAGTAGGATTGGCACTGGTTGCCTTATGTGCAATTGGTTTGACTCAGATTGGCCGAGTTGTATAAGCAATTGGTTTGAATCAGGTGGACTGAGTTTGGTGTGCAGTTGGTTAGACTCAAATTGACCGAGTTGGTTGATGTGAACAACAAATTGATTGGTACAACTTGATTGGACATGTTGATTGTATAGGTTGATGAGCAGCATGATACAATGGACAGTGATGAGTTGATGAGTAGTGATTAGATGATGAACAATGGTTAGTGGTGGAAGTGGTTGTGTAGTGTGGTACATATTGTGCAGTGTAGTACAAGTGTTGATTAGTAGGTTCGCAGGATCAGTGCGGCCGTGGTTCAACAATTTCTATCTTCATATCAGGGTGGCAGGATGGGGTAAGGAAATGGGGTTTTGTAGCCTCTTTCCGGTTATAGACGTAGAACTAGGAAGTTGGAGCTTCCTTCATGTTGTAGCCTGTAAATCAGGGGGTTGTAGCCTCCTTCCAGTTGTTGCTAGAAAACTATTATCATAAGTCTTTCGTGGTTTTTCCCCCAGGACTTGGGTTTCCATGTAAAAATCTTGTGTATTGTGCTTTGCTATGCTTCTTATGTGATGATGATATGTATAATGATAATAACGTACTCTACATGATATTGAATGAGTTGTTGATGATTGTTAATGTTGAAAAAGTAACAAAATCTATACGCACTGTTCACGCCCCCCCTCAGTGTGCTCAGTGTCTCCAACAATTGGTATTAGAGTGGGTCCTTCATAGAAAGCCTTATCAGCTTGAAGGAGATCTTTGATACACCATGGCGTTCTCAATGAATGGAGTACCATTATTTTGTGGAACAAATTACTTCATCTGGAAAAGAAAAATGCAATTTTATCTTGAGGCAGAAGGAATCGGTATGTGGCAATCAATTTTTACTGGATATACTCTTCCAAAGAAAGTGAAAACAACTTCTCAGAAGGAAGCAAAGAAGAATAATTCATTGGCTATGGAAACCATCCTTGAAGGATTAACAGATCACCAAAAGAAGAAGATAGGAAAGTGCAACTCAACTAAGGAACTATGGCTCAAAATAGAACATATCTACTCCACTAAAGAACAGGAAGAAGAGATTATGAAACTTATGGTTGAAGATTTTACATATCTCCAAAAGGAGAAAATAAGAAAGTACAACTCAATTGAAGAATTGTCGTTCAAAATAAATCAACTAAACTTAGATGAAGAACAAAAAGCAGAAGACAACCCCATTAAAAGGTCAGTTCAAGATCCAGTTAAGTATGAAGGCAAGTCCTTTGAACACTCTATTTGTAATGCTTTTAAAGAGATATGTTTATTAGGAATAAAAGATAAGAGCCATTTTGAATTCATAAAATGCAATACTTCAGATTGTGATGAAAATCCTTGCTCTCTGATAAGTGATTGAAATTTAGCAAATACTATAGTTCTAGAAAAAATTCAAATAGACAATGAAATTACTAATTTTTCGCAAGAAGTGAAAATTCTTTGTGAACAAAATCAAGTATTACAAGAGCAATTGGATGAATCTAAGAAAAAGAATCAAGATGAATCTAAGAAGCCCACATATACTATAATTGATTTAAAACTCCAAGTCAAAGAAGCTACCAAAATCAAAGAAGCCATATCCAACTCTTTGAAAAATAAACTTGAGAAGACAGCTACAGAAAATTAAAAGCAATCAGAAGAAATTGTCAAGCTCAAAAGACAGCTAGAAGATAAGGAGAAAGAATTGAACTGCAAGCTACAAGGCAAAGACAATACGATAAGTACCTATATGACAATAAATATTGGCAAAGAAATTAAGAAGAAAAACAAGAACTTAAAATCAAATCCTTGAAGGTAGAGTTACGGAAGATGTGTTTGACAAACTTTGAATTTGAAAAGGAGCTCTCAAAACTCAGAAAGGAGAATCATGTACTAAAAGGTCAACTAGAAAAATCCCACGAGGATGATCAGAATTCAAAAGGACAGATGGGGGATAGTATCGTTGATCTAAACAGACAGCTAGAAGAAGTCAAGCAAATAGAAGAAGATCTAACGAAACAACTCCAAGAAAAGTTAAAAATTTGTCAAAAGCAAGAACTGAAGATCCTCTCTCTAAAGGAAGATCTTGACAAAACAACTACTCAGTTAAAGACAATTTCAAAGATCAAGAAGAACATTGAAGAAAGTAAAAGCTCTATGGAAATTGAAGAAAAGACTAACAGTTTTAACTTATACACGTATTCTTAGAATATCCCATGATCAGCAAGAATCAAGAGAATGGACATCACAAAGAAGATTCTTTTCTCAGAGATACCTTATGATGTTCAATGGCTACTGTTACAAGTGCAATAACTATGGTCACAAAGCCATCCATTGCAGAGATCATTAAAAAATCACGCCAAGATGAAATCAAGGTGGGTTTTTTGTTTAGTGTTACAATTACTATCATTATGGTGATTTCACGAAACATTGCAGGATGCAGGGACAAGTTAAAGTTTGGAGAAGAAAGGAAGTTCAATCGAATGACATGAACAACAATCAGCCTACTAAAGTATGGAGAACAAAGTTAGTAGATTTGCACCATTGATCAAAACAAAAATGATGAAAATCTTGGGAAAAACCCAATACCCTTTTAAAGACTATCGACTAGTGATATGAAGTGTACAAAGAATGTGTAAAAGGTGTTATGTACCTGATTATTAGATTTGAGATCAACGATCACACCCTTTTTAGTATCGTATAGTACTTGGTTCTAGCAGTATCCTTGCGACAAAATAAAAGTTCATCAAAATATCAACTGTGTCTAATGGTAGGGGGAGCAATATTGCGAAAGGAAGTTCTTATTGCCATTAATGCAAACAACAAGAAAAGTTGACAAAGGAAGAGAAGTTGATGATAGGGGGAGCATGCCCTGAGGGGGAGTAGTATTGTCAAAGGTTGTTACCTTTTCCGTTGATGCCAAAGGGGGAGAGAAGTTTTGTTGATAGGGGGAGCTTGTTCTGAAGAGGAGTTATGGTGTTGTCATCAATGACAAAGGGGGGGATTGTTGATTAAGTTGTCATCGATGTCAACGATGCCTGGTCATTGATGTCAACTGTTGAGTCCTTGGTGCCCCTTGTGGAGCCCCTGAGAGTTAGTGTTTAGTTTGTGTTTGTCCGTGTCAGAGGATCCCTTTTGACCTTGTCCAAGTCCAATCTTGAAGCCCTTGGAGGCCTTGGAACAATGCCAAAAGCCTTTGTTACCCATTGACTTGGTTAAGTGCCCCTAAGTTGTATCTTGATCCCATTTGAGTCCATTGTCGAGTTCCTTGATCCTGGTTGATCTTTGGTTACTGGTCTTTGTGCTGCTTGCTATGCTTGTACTTGTTTTGGTCTCTTGACTGGCTGTTGGATGGATGATGTGGCTCATGTGTGTAAGTCCCTTGATGTGTTGATGTTTGAGGCCATTGCTTGCATTGGATGGTTTTGAGGTTGTTGAGTTCTTGTGGGGTCCTTGAGTGCACAAGCGTAGATCTTAATCCTCTTGCATGTGGAGACTTGGGTCTTGGAACCCACACCTATGGCGGTAAGTTGGAACCCCTTCTTATGGGGTCCTTGGGTGTCCTTGGAAGTTTGGGTCTTGAACCCACACATATGGTGGTTTGATGACCCTTGGACGCTATATGGTCATTGGCATGTTGTAGCCTTGTGATCATGCATATGAAGCCCACAAGGTGTTGCAAACTAGTGGTGAGGTCTTTATCCCTCTTTTGGGTGTTGGTACTCTTATGGTGATGAAGATATATAGTAGAACGATTGGATATGTTTTTAATGATATAGAGACATTGAATATGATGATGATATTCTTGAAAAAGTCTTTGCTCCCACTTGATTGGTGATGTTGGGGTCTTTGATACCCTTTGATATGATGAGTATATGGTGGAGCCCTCCTCCTTGTTGACGTGAAGTCTATGGATGTGAAGGCCATCGAATCCCTCATGCCCTTGATGATGTCCATTGAAGCCTTTGACCTTGGAATTTATGCATTAGGTAACATGGTCTTTGGCACCTTTATGTGTGGAATCTTTGAAGTCCTGAACAAATTGAAGAATTTAAGGGTATTAGACCAAGAAATTGCAAATAAACCCAATCAGAGGGTGATACACCTCGTCAAGCCATTTTTGTTGATGTGGAGCATCTTCTAACTTATTACGGTTGGAGAGATATGAATTTTTGAAGTTGGTGTACCCCACCTTTTTGGGTCAGTCGACCATACAAAAGAGAATTTAATTATTTGTAATTTTGAATTGTATGTCGGCCCAGTTTGAGGTACTAACTTTCCTCCACGACCTATATAAATAAAATATCAAACATTTCATTTGTTCATCAATAAAGTCTCTCTTTGGTATTTCACAACTCCTAGAGAAAAGTGCGAAACTTTGTGAATGAGAAATTTTTGGGCATCTTTGAGGATTGAAGATATTCACTAAAATTGGCATAACTTTCTCATACATAATCAAAATTACAAAATTCTTAGCTCGTTGGAAAGCTTGTTGCGAGGGCTATATGATGACATGATATAGAGTTTCATTTGGTTTGTCTATTGTTTTATCATCTTGTGATCTTCAAAAATGTATGGTTCATGCTTCTGGGTTTCTCTTGTGATGGCACATGTCTCTCATGGATATAGTTCATCTTTGATCTTAGTATGTGAGCCTATATTGGTATATATCTTTGAAGTCATTGAATATGTTATGGAGGCTATGGTGATGGTTGTCTTGGCATATATCTTGATGTGATCTTGATGATTATCTTGGATATTGTTGGCATAGATCTTGGTGCTTACCTTGACTGTTGTATTCCGTGGTATTGAATGAGAAGTTGACATGTAAGTAATAGATCTTGTAAGCGATTTCTTTGATCAACCTAATTGTTTTCTTTGAAAACTAGTTTGACAAGTGTTGATCATTGTGTCTTTGACCTAAGGGGAGTTGAAATGTTATTGATTGTTAATGACAACCTTTGACGGTATTGTAAGTGACTATTTGCTTGATATTTGTTTGATTTGTTGACTTGATTTGACTAGAGTGAAAAATCCTTTTGTGTCTGATAGTTTATGAGATTGAATGAGTTTGACATAGTTGGTTGAGTTTTTTATCTTCTTGGCTAAGGTTAGTTGGTTGAAGTTTATCTTGTTTAATTGTCAAGTCTTCCTTCACTGTGATTGAGGTTGGTTGTGGTGTCATTGAGTTGAGTGTCATTGGACAGAGTTTGGTTGACTGTATGTGAAGTCTCTTGGTTGCTCAAAGTCGTCTCTTATTTGATGAACTAGGCCAAGTAAGAAGGGTTGGTTGACTGTCATAGCACTTGATTAGATTAAGACAAGTATATGATTGATTTGGCACAGGTACACAAGAAGCTTGGTACAGGTTGGTTCAATTAAGTAGGATTGACAGAGGTTGCCTTATGTGCAGTTGGTTTGACTCAGATTGGCTGAGTTTTATGAGCAGTTGGTTTGAATCAAGTGGACTGAGTTTGGTGTGCACTTGATTAGACTTAGATTAACTGAGTTGATTGATTTGAGCAACAGATTGATTGGACAAGTTGACTGTATAGGTTGATTGTACAGGTTGATTGTACATGTTGATGAGCATTGTGATACAATGGACAATGATGCGTTGATGAGTAGTGATTAGATGATGAACAGTTGTTAGTGGTGGCAATGGTTGTGCGGTGTGGTACAGATTGTGCAGTGTAGAACAAGTGTTGATTAGCATGTCCGCAAGATCAGTGCCGCCATGGTTCAACAATTTCTATCTTCATATTAGGGTGGTGGCAGGACAGGGCAAGGAAAGGGGGTTGTAGCCTCTTTCCGATTGTAGCCAGAGAACTAGGGAGTTGGAGCTTCCTTCAGGTTGTAGCCTGTAAATCAGGGGGTTGTAGCTAGAGAATTGAAGTCTTGTAATAAGGGGGTTGTTGCCTCCTTTCCGTTGTTGCTAGAAAACTATTATTATACGGCTTCCATGGTTTTTCCCCCAGGACTTGGGTTTCCACTAAAAATCTTGTGTACTGTGTTTTGTTATGCTTCTTATGTGATGATGATATGTATAATGATAATAACGTACTCTGCATAATATTGAATGTGCTGCTGATGATTGTTAACGTTGAAAATGTAACAAAAGCTATAAGCACTGCTCACCCCCCCTCAATCTGCTCGGTGTGTTCAACAGTTGCATCTAGTTGGACTTTTAGTGAGCCGCCAAAGATGAACAAATACTTGTTAAATTTCAAGAGTTCAGAAGTCCATTCAGGGCTTCCAATGCCCCCCCCCTCTTTTTTACCTTATGTTGATACCCTACAAGGAAGTTGTAAAAGATGTGTGTTCATACCCTACATGGAAGTTGTAAAAGATGTGCTAGCATGGGTTTTTGTAAAGAACATGGCTTTTTAGGATTTAAACATCAATCTGTGTATTCTAAGGTGTTTTTTCCTTGTAAATTATATGTTGTTGAATAAACGACTTCTAATTTTCAAGTTTTTTATCACTCTTCCAAAGCCGGTGTTACCAACTAAGTTGTACTTAGTGGTTTTTATCAAGTGAGGCTGGTGAACCGGACAAAGATGATTTGTTCGGACTTCAGTAGACCTTCAGAATCGCTTTTGGGAAGTGCTTGTTGTACTATATCACATGTTCATACCCCGTGGGGGAGTTGTAATAAGATGTTCTAGCATGGTAGTGTTGTTGCCGCCTTTCCACACCTGGGTTACGTGGCAGAAATCTTAAAGCCACTCGGTGTGTCCTTGGGGGCAAGTCTCGAGTCAAGGCTGTCACCTTGTTCTTGACTCCTCCGTTTAGGCTAACTCCTAATGAAGCCAAGGGGGGTAGACCCTATTAAATTACTAAGGCTAATTACTTAGTGTGATGGTGTTA
>LPNX010729643.1:354101-523825 GCA_001517045.1 Pseudotsuga menziesii | reverse complement strand
TGCAGGCAGTTTGCTGAAAACTTCAACTTCAAACCCTAACTTGGAATTTTGACCTCCTTGAGCAATTCGACCTCCTGAGCTCCTTCATCTGTAAAATGAAAAAAGTGATTGACTTTTGCCTCCCTCACTCCTTTTTATAACATCACAGTGAGAGTGAATATCTCATTTATTTATTTCTCATAAATAAATTCACTCACTTACTCACTTTATAAAAAGTGACTTTAGTCATAAAGTCACATTTAAGTGACTTTAATGTGAGGGTCACATTTTCCCTCTTAAGTGACTCAGGCAAAATAAAGTCACTTAGGGAACTCCTGACAAGGTACAAAAATCAACATTATAGTGATTAAGTTGTTTAGGAGTTTTGAAATTAACCAGTGGAAACAAAAGATAACAAGATGCAAGATTTAAAGCAGATAAGCACAGTAATGACACTCAATATATATATAATCGAAAGAAATGATCAAATAAATCACCAGTACCTTAATGGAGTCAACATAGAGAATAATGTGCTTGCATGTGCTTGAAAGAATGTTTTGCAAATGTCTCTTGGTAGATTTTAAATTAATGTGGAATGTGATTGAATTAAATTAGGCGAAAAGGGGACTCCACATATACTTGAGGGGTATTTGGAGTATGTCCAAAAGTGAACTCTCACGGCTACCTGCGAGGTGTTTGTGGGCTGGAACGCAGTCTCGGAGACTGTTGTTCATAACGCACCCATCAGGGTGTGACAGAGATCGGCGCCTCGAGGTCACTTTCCAGTTGTTCCCACTCCTTTGGGTATTTTGCCACCGCTTACAGTTTGTTCGAGGCGTTGGATTTTCGCTTGATGGTTTGTCAATTTGGGAGGTGAAGACTAATTAATCTAGTCATTCAAGTGCTTTTGATGCAGCTTGACTGATCGGACGAACCGAAGCCAAGTACATAGCATACACACTGGAGTCTTTGTTATTTTAGAAAATTTTAAAAGAGGTGTTCTTATTAAAAAGAAAACCCTCCAGGAACCTCTTTTGGTCCAAGTGGATCTCAATTGGGGAATCAAGGAGGGGTTGATTTTATTATGATTATTAAAACAATTAATGATAGCAGATGAACCATAAACAAATAAGCAAACCACAATTTTCTAATTAGACTACCACGACCCTTTCTTCACCCCTTTCGACTCAAAAGGAGGCTCGTGGGGTAAGTATTAAAATTACTTTGAAACCACCAGATATGGAATATGACAATGATTATAAGTCAAAGTATACTACCCCTGTAGATTAGAACTACACTAGATTGAAACAAGATGAAAAAAATGTAAAAAATGACACGGACGCGAATCCCCCTAGGGGGGATGGTGAATAGGCTCGAAAGAGCCAATTCAAAGAGATTTTTCTTTTAATTAGCAGCAATTACAATATCAACAAACTGAAATTAATCCACTTGGTCCTTATACGGAATGAGACCAAAGGTTTACAAATTGCGAAATATTGAAATTTTGGGAAGATAGAGACCCCCCTAGAGGGTTTCGAATGGTCCAAAAATGCTTTTCGGACAGCACCTCCTCCCCTTTTCTGTTATACCTGCTAAAAACCAGCAAGCTTATCATAGTTAAATATTCCCAAAAGTACTTTTGGATGAACACACTTTTTACCCAAAAATTCTAAGTTAAAACTAGTTTTTAAAGAAGCGGAAAAAGAACCAAGGAAAGCAAGCTTTCCTTGGGATCTTGGCTTGCTTTTGGGGCAGCCAATATGAGGCACTTAAATTACTGAATATAACTTTTTAGATGCTAAGGAACCAACCATGCATTCAACAAGCTTTAGATCTACTTTCACAGTGTTGAAAAATGACAATTTTCCCTAAAACTAGATCTAGAATGCTTGTAAAATTTCTTTAGGAATGAGATCTAGTTTATGAGCTTTAAGGCAGCAAGATCTATGTAAAATGAATTCTGAAATTGATAGATCTAAACAATTTTAAAAGCTGCAAAACAAGTAACCGGACTGATTTTAAAAAAATTGAAGGAGGAAGAGGAAAAGAAGAGCGCTTGTTGCTAGAATGGATCTGCAAAAAAGACTAGTTAGTGGAATGCTGAGGGACAATGCCTTCACAAAACAGTCAGATGCCCAGTGGAGTCAAGCTAGATCCACAGTTCGTCCAACCCCTGCTACCTGAAAACTAACAAACAATCCTGAACAAAAACCTTATGAGATTTGGATAGAGATATATGAAAAAAGAGAGGGATTACATGCAAATAAACTTATTTAAACATGTATAATCTGAATCTTCAAACATATATGCTATGAGATATTGAGAAACAAGTAATCTTACTTGCCCAACTATACTCCTATTGATTCAGCTGAATCATTCAAGCCAGACAAGATTCAAATGCAGTTTTTGAGAGAGAGACACCGGTAACAACAAAAAGCTGCAAGACAATGTTAATTCCACACACATAAGAGCATTACACCGTTTTGGCCTCCAAAGCTTCACTTTATTCCAATAGCAAAAGATATTGCACAGTATCACAACAACAATAGCTCCTCAATCCAACTCTAGCTCACTCGAAAAGGAGGCAGCCATGCTTTATTTATACAAAAAATTGAAACCCCAGCCCAGAGGGGGTGCAAATCCCAAGGAGATAGACAACTGCAACTGAAGGAGAGTCCATCAATGCCTAATTTGAAGCTGAACTGAGCTTCTACTGATTTTGAATATCAATCGGGGGGTTGATTGAGCTGACACATTAACCTGCTGACTGAATCATCAACCAAAGAGCTCCCAGAAGAGCCCACACGTGTGGAGGAGAGAGAGAGGGTGCAATTCCCCATAAAGGAGGCTGAAGTTCAACTATGGATCTGCCCTGATTAGCCCCTTCAGTCAAGGAATTGCAATCTCTGGTTAATCTGGTGCCGATGAGACTGATTTCAATCAAATCGGTTGAGAATCCATTGATCTAGGATTTTGGTTTCACTCCATTATTCATCAATTTATTAATTAAAATAATCAATAATTGATTTTTAGGGATTTTTGACCTGAGTGATGGACAAATCACTCAAAACTTAGAAAAAGTGGGTCTATGGGTTTACATGGTGCTCTTAGCTTGAAAATGAGCACCCCCATGACTAAAACTGATTATTTGGCCCACTTTTATTACAAAACCAATTTTTCCAATTAGACTGTTAAAAAATAGCCTAAGTTTTGTGGAAAAATTAAAATTTAAAAAACTTAAAAAATTAAAAAAATTAAAAACCTAGGGGGACTTAGACATGTTCATATGACTCGACTATGATGCATAGCATGTTTATATATTGACACATAGACTCTAATAACCTCAATAGGCCTAAATGCCAAGCCGACCACCCCAACTTTGGAGGTATTGAGTGAAAAACTCAGGAATTATCAGTCGTTTATTCAACAACCAATAATAACCAAGGGAAAAAACACCCTGGGCTGATCGGATTGACAAATAAAGTTTAAGAGACCGAGTCTTTTACAGGCACTATCATGCTAGAACATCTTATTACAACTCCCCCATGGGGTATGAACATGTGATATAGTACAATAAGCACTTCCCAGAAGCAATTCTGAAAGTCTTTTGAAGTTTGAACAAATCATCTTTGTCCAGTTCGCCAGGCTCACTTGATAAAAACCATTAAGTACAACTTAGGTGGTAACAAGTCTCTGTAAAAGACTCGGTCTCTTAGACTTTATTTGTCAATCTGATCAGCCTAGGGTGTTTTTTCCCTTTGGTTATTATTGGTTGTTGAACAAAAGACTGATAATTTCTGAGTTTTTCACTCAATACCTCCAAAGTTGGGGTGGTCGGCTTGACATTTAGGCCTATTGAGGTTATTAGAGTCTATGTGTCAATGTATAAACATGCCAGGCATCATGGTCAAGTCATATGAACATGTCTAAGTCCCCCTAGGTTTTTATTTTTTTTAATTTTTTAAGTTTTTTTTTTAATTTTAATTTTTCCACAAAACTTAGGCTATTTTTTAATTAGTCTAACTGGAAAAATTTGTTTTGTAATAAAAGTGGGCTCAATAATCAGTTTCAGTCATGGGGGTGCTCATTTTCAAAGCTAAGAGCACCATGTAAACCTATAGACCCACTATTTCCAAGTTTTGAGTGATTTTCCATTACTCAGGTAAGAAAGCCCCCAAAAATCAATTATTGATTATTTTAATTGATAAATTGATGAATAATGGAGCAAATCCAAAATCCTAGATCAATGGATTCTTAACCGATTTGATTGAAATCAGTCTCATCGGCACTAGATTAACCAGAGATTGCAATTCCTTGACTGAAGGAGCTAATCAGAGCAGATCCAGAGTTGAACTTCAGCGTCCTTTATGGGGAATTGCGCCCTCTCTCTCTCCTCCACACGTGGGCTCTTCTGGAAGCTCTGTGGTTGATGATTCAGTCAACAGGTTGATGTGTCAGCTCAATCAGCCCTCCGATTGACTGTTAGACTCAGTGGAAGCTCAGTTTAGCTTCAAATCAGGCATTGATGGACTCTCCTTCAGCTACAGTTGTCTATCTCCTGAGGATTTGCGCCCCCTCTGGGTTGGGGTTTCAATTTTTTGTATAAATAAAGCATGGCTGCCTCCTTTTCGAGTTAGTGAGAGTCGGATTGAGGAGTTATTGCTGTTGTAATACTGTGTAATATCTTTTGCTATTGGAATAAAGTGAAGATTTGGAGGCCAAAACGGTGTAATGCTCTTATGTGTGTGGAATTAACATTGTCTTGCAACTTTTGTTGTTACCGGTGTCTTTCTCTCAATTTCTGCATCTGAATCTTGTCTGGATTGAATGATTCAGCTGAATCAATAGGAGTATAGTTGGGCAAGTAAGATTACTTGTTTTTCAATATCTCATAGCATATATGTTTGAAGATTCAAATTATACATGTTTAAATAAGTTTATTTGCATGTAATCCCTCTCTTTTTTCATTTATCTCTATCTAGATCTCATAAGATTTTTGTGCAGGATTGTTTGTTAGTTTTCAGGTAGCAGGGGTTGGACGAATTGTGGATCTAGCTTGACTCCATTGGGCATTCGACTGTTTTGTGAGGGCATTGTCCCTCGACATGCCACTAACTAGTCTTTTTTGCAGATCCATTCAAGCAACAAGTGCTCTTCTTTTCCTCTTCCTCCTTCAATTTTTGTAAAATCAGTCCGGTTACTTGTTTTGCAGCTTTAAAATTGTTTAGATCTATCAATTTCAGAATTCATTTTACATAGATCTTGCTGCCTTAAAGCTCATAAACTAGATCTCATTCTTAAAGAAATTTTACAAGCATTCTAGATCTAGTTTTAGGGAAAATTGTCATTTTTCAAGGCTGTGAAAGTAGATCTAAAGCTTGTTGAATGCATGGTTGTTTCCTTAGAATCTAAAAAGTTATATTCAGCAATTTAAGTGCTTCATATTGGCTGCCCCAAAAGCAGGCCAAGATCTCAAGGAAAGTTTACTTTCCATGGTTCTTTTTCCGCTTCTTTAAAAACTAGTTTTAACTTAGAATTTTTGGGTAAAAAGTGTGTTCATCCAAAAGTACTTTCAAAGTACTTTTGGGCATATTTAACTGTGATAAGCTTGCTGGTTTTTAGCAGGTATAACAAAAAAGAGGAGGAGGTGCTGTCCGAAAAGCATTTTTGGACCATTCGAAACCCCCTAGGAGTTCTCCGTCTTCCCAAAATTTCAGAATTTCGCAATTTGTAAACCTTTGGTCTCATTCCGTATAAGGACCAAGTGGATTAATTTTAGTTTGCTGATATTGTAATTGCTGCTAATAAAAAGAAAGATCTCTTCGAGCCAATTCACCATCCCCCCTGGGGGGATTCGCGTTCGTGTTATTTTTTACATTTTTTCATCTTTTTTCAATCTAGTGTAGTTCTAATCTGCAGGTGTAGTATACTTTGACTTATAATCATTGTTATATTCCATATCTGGTGGTTTCAAAGTAATTTAATACTTACCCCATGAGCCTCGTTTTGAGCCGAAAGGTGAAGAAAGGGTCGTGGTAGTCTAATTAGAAAATTGTGGTTTGCTTGTTTGTTTATGCTTCATCTGTTATCATTAATTGTTTTAATAATCCTAATAAAATCGACCCCTCCTTGATTCCCCGATTGAGGTCCACTTGGACCGAAAGAGGTTCCTGGAGGGTTTTCTTTTTAATAAGAACACCTTTATTAAAATTTACTAAAAAATAACAAAGACTCCAGTGTGTATGCTTTGTAATTGGCTGCAGTTTGTTCGATCAGTCAAGCTGCATCAAAATCACTTGAGTGACTAGATTAATTAGTCTTCACCTCCCAAATTGACAAACCATCAGGCGAAAATCCAACGCCTTGAACGAACTGTAAAGTTTAAACGGTGGCAAAATACCCAAAGGAGTGGGAACAACTGAAAAGTGACCTCGAGGTGCCGATCTCTGCCACACCTTGACGGGTGCGTCACGAACACAGTCTCCGAGACTCCGTTCCTGCCCACAAACACCTTGCGGGTAGCCATGAAAGTTCACTTTTGGACATACTCCAAGTACCCCCTGGGTATATCTGGAGTCCCTTTTTTCGCCTAATTTAATTCATTCACATTCCAGATTAATTTAAAATCTACCAAGAGACATTTTCAAAACATTCTTTTAAGCGCATGCAAGCACATTATTTTCCCTGTTGACTCCATTTAAGGCACTGGTGATTTATTTGATCAATTCTTTCGATTATATATATATTGAGTGTCATTACTGTGCTTATCTGCTTTAAATCTTGCATCTTGTTATCTTTTGTTTCCACTGGTTAATTTCAAAAAACTCCTAAACAACTTAATCAATATAACACTATCACACCAAGTAATTAGCCTTAGTAATTTAATAGGGTCTAACCCCCTTGGCTTCGTTAGGAGTTAGCTTGAACGGAGGAGTCAAGAACAAGGTGGCAGCCTTGACTCGAGACTTGCCCCCAAGGACACACCGAAAGATTTCTGCCACATAACCCAGGCGTGTGAAAGGCGACAATAGCAAGAATGGTCGTATTGGTGGTTAAGATTTAGGAGGTTATTAAAGTTTATGTCTCAGTGTATATGAACATGTTAGACATTATTATTAGGCCATATGGACATGTGCTAGGTCCCCCTAGGTTTTATTTCTTGTTTTGAGAAAAATAAATTTTCCCGTTAACTTAGGCTATTTTTTTAATAGTTTAATTGGGAAAAATTATTAATGTAATAAGTGTGGTTGGAAGTTGGATTTCACCATGGAGGTGCTCATTTTCTAACTCAGAGCACTTGTTGTACCCTTAAACCCACTTTTCCTAAGTTTTAAGTGATAAATTGATTACATAAGTAAAAAAATTCCAAAAAAATAATTAAATTGGAGAGAATATCCAAAATCCAAAATCAGTGGATTCTAATCCGATTTGAATGAAATCAGTTTCAATAGACTTTCTTGAGTGAGGGCGAGTTATCTCCTTGATCAAGGCATGAGTTTCAGTGGTGATTGAGTCTATTGCGAGTTGTTTCAAGCTTAAGGTTGTGCCCCCCTTCTGGAGACTGGCGTCTGGGATGAAGTGTCATTTGGTGATTGGGTTGGTGATAAGTAGGTGGAGAGGTGACGCACCTCATAGGAGGTGGCGCCTACCACTCTTAGTCCTACTTCAATACAACTCTTGTAAACTCCTCTTCTTCTTAGGTTGACACCCAGTGTTGGATGTGCCCGTCATGGCCCTCTCTGGCTATAAATAAAGCAATGCTCTCTCCCTTTCAAGTTATAGTTGGAATATGCCGAGAAGAGCTTGCACTTTGTAACTTGTATTCATTTGAGAGATAAAGAGACTTTGGAGGTCTGAATTGTGTTGTGCTCTGGTTGAGTGAATGTATTATCTTCTAGCTGTATGTAGGTAATTTGTATTTGAACCATTATGCATGCTTTGAATCTCATGTAGTTTACTTGAAGGGTTGGTATCAACTTTGTGATATAGTTTAACTATTTTGTTTAATGAGCTTAAGCTATTGAGTATAAATATTTAAAGATCTTGCTAAATGCTTTATTTGCTTATGAAAGCCTTTATATCGATTTCTAAACATGTATGCTTCTACATTTGATCTTTGTTGTGTCAGTGTGTGATATGCAGGTTGCCGTGATTGGAGACGTGGAAGATCTTGTTTGATCTCTTTACCTTTCTTTTTCTAATAATATTTGTTGCAGATAAAAGTTCCTTGACACACCACGAGTGAAGGCTCAAGGATATCCTCTTCTCTCCAAGCTTTCCACTTCTTCTTCTCCTGATATTTTCTTTATCATTACGGTTCTTTTATTACGGTTCTTTTATAGATCTAGCTTAAGATTTTCAAGGCATTATCATTTCCTAGTTCAGATTTGGATTACTAACTTTCTTGTTTCAAGTTATCTATCTGAAAAAAAAAGAGGTTTGATTAGTAAGTTAGTATTTGATTTTAATTTCACATCCAGCAATTTAGTGCTTTGATTTGTTTGCTATTCTTAAGAAGCAAATAAAGACCAGGAGAAAGCTACTTTCTAGCTCACTTTCTTAGTCATTTTTCACCTAGTTTTTATCGTTTTTTACTTAGAATTTTTTTGGCAATTTTTTGGTAAGTTTTATGAACACTCTTAAAGTGTTTTGGGGCATGTTTAACTAATGTTTGCTTACTGTTTTTGCATGTTTAACGAAAAAAGAGGAGGAAGCTCTAGCAAAAAATCGAAAAATTGAAGAAAAAGAAGACTAATTGAGCTCCTCTTTCTTTAAAATTTCAATTTTTCACGTTTTTGTAAGCCTTTGGATCCGAAGTATAAGGACTGAAGTGCATTTCTTTCGTGTTGTAAAAAGTTAAGACAGAGAAATTTGAGGGATTCACCGTAGCCGTAGTAGGCAATAATATCATGGAATGCAACCATTGGATTCCCAAACTAAATGTCACACTAGGGAACTACAATATGGCTGACTCGTTTAATGTGGTGAATGTAGCTGATACAAATGTAGTATTAGGGGTTACATGACTTTACTCAATAGGGAAATATACTACGGATTACAGAACAATGGAAATGAAATTCCAGGGACAGGATGGAAAACGGGTAGTCTTGAGGGGCTTGAACACTTACCCCCCCAAACCAGTATCATCACAAAGAATGGAGGAAGTACTCAGATAGGGAGACATAGAATGGTCAGTTGAATGCTTGTTACTTTTAGAAAACCTCTCGATAACAACACCCAACATCCACCTGATATACATGCACTATTACAGAAACATGAGAGGGTATTCAGAGATCATCAAGCAGGTCAGCCGTCAGACAGAGGGTTTGAGCACATTATTGAGTTAGAGGGGACACAGGCAGTCATCACCACTCCATACAGGCATCCCAAAAGATACAAGGATGAGATTGAGAAAACAATCAAGGAATTGTTGGAACTAGGCTATATTCACCCAAGTTCTAGTCCATTTGCATCATCGGTGGTTTTGGTAAAAAAGAAAGATGGTACCTTACAGATGTGTATTGATTACAGAGCACTCAACAAGAAAACCATCAAAAACAGGTATCCCTTCCTCAGGCTTGATGAATTAATGGATGAGTTACAGGGGGCAAAATACTTTTCAAAAATTGATCTTCGATCAGGGTTCCATCAGATCCGATTAAGGGATCAGGATATTTCAAAAACAACCTTCTGTTGCCACTATGGTCATTATGAGTTCTAAGTCATGTCTTTTGGACTCATCAACGCCCCAACAACTTTCCAATCTTGCATGAACTACACCTTCAAGGCTTAATTGCGAAAATATTTTTTGGTGTTCTTTGATGACATTTTGATTTACAGTAAAACCTGGGAGGAGCATTTGAGACACCTGGATGAGGTACTGGCAATTCTAGAAGAACAACCTCTTTACGCAAAAATGTCTAAATGTGAGTTTGGTAAGCAGGAGATGTTGTATCCAGGGCATATAATAAGCGCAGATGGAGTACAGGTTCACATGGAAAAGTTAAGACTCAAGAGCTATCTTGGATTGGCCTACACCAAAAAATGTAACAGAACTGAAGGGATTCTTAGGCCTTTGCACATATTACAGGAGATATGTAAAGGGGTTCTCTCAATTTGCCTCACCACTCATTATTTGACAAAGAAAGGGGCATTGATCTAGATAGAAGTGGCACAACAAACCTTTGTAAAAATGAAAACAATCATGAGTTCTTGTCCAGTTTTGGCACTACCAGATTTCTCATAGCCATTCACAGCTGAGTGTGATGCTTCAGGAGAGGGACTAGGGGCGGTATTGATGCAAAACCATCACCTGATTGCATTTGAAAGCTGGAAACTTAAAGATTATGAGCGCCACTATTCTATATATGATAAGGAGATGCTAGCAATCCTACATGCCTTAATAAAATTCAGATAGTATTTGGTGGGAAGCGGGTTTAAAATTAAGACATATCACAATAGCCTCAAAGACTTCTTGGAGTAGAAAGAGTTGAACGAGCGTCAACAAAAATGGGTCAGCAAGGTACAGGCATACGACTTTGAAATAGAATATGTTAAGGGACAGAACAATGTTGTAGCTGATGCTTTATCAAGGCGACCAACCTCGTTATCACTCATGAGTATATCTACTGATTGGAGTGCTCTTCTCTTGGTGGAATATTCCAAAAATAAATTTACTTGTCAATTGTTAGACGAACAAATACAGGATGACAGGCATAGGGTAATCAACGACATCATCTATTACAAGAATCGAATATACCTCGTTCCAGGATCAACTTTAGAGAAAAATATTATATAGGCATCGCATGATTCACCACTATCAGGGCATCAGGGGTTCTTGAAAACTTACATACAGATTAGAGAGAGGTTATCATGGAAAGGCCTCAAGGAGGATGTAATACAACATGTCCGGGAATGCAATATGTGTCAACATAATAAAATCGAACATGCTCATTCGACGGGACTACTTTAGCCATTACCTATACCGGAGCAGAAATGGGAGAGCATCTCGATGGACTTCATTACGAGTTTACCCAAGGTACAGGGATGGGATTGCTTATACGTGGTAGTAGATCGGTTGATAAAATTTGCCCACTTCTTTGCTATTTCTTCAGAGTATGTAGCATCACAGGTAGCCGACTTGTTTTTCAAAGAAGTTTTTAGATTCCATGGACTATTGAAGATTATTGTCAGTGACCGTGATAGGAAATTCACCAGTGCCTTCTGGCAGGAGCTGTTCAGATTAGTAGGGACCGAACTAACTATATCATCCTCAGAGTGATGGACAGACAGAGATAGTCAACAAATGGATTGGGGGATATTTGAGAAATTATGTTGCAGGGAAACAAAAGACATGGATTAAATGGATACACCTAGGGGAGTACTTCTATAATACTACTCACCATATGTCTATTAAGATGACTCTGTTCAAAGTTTTATACGACTATCAGGCACTGAACTTTGCAGATTTAGTCTTTGGGGACAATAGAGCACCAAAGGCAAAAGATTGGGTACTAGACAGTCAAGATATTCTTAAGATCCTAAAAGAAAACTTACAGGCAGTTCAGAGCCAACATAAACTATATGCAGACCGACACAAAATTGAGCGTAGTTTTGAGGTAGGAGATCTGGTATATTTACGGCTTCAACTTTACAAACAATCTTCACTCAAGAAAAAGGGGCGGAAAAGCTAAAACCCTGCTTCTATGGTCCTTACAAAGTAGTTAGGAAGGTTGGAGAGGTGGCTTATGAACTATAACTTCTAGAGGAAAGCAAAATTCACAGTGTATTTCATGTATTGAACCTCAAGAAAAGAATAGGGCAACACATTGCTCCATCCAACGAACTATACCCCCCCTTAGATGATGAAGGGCTTCTGGTGCTGAATCCAGAGAGAATTATCAGGAGCGAGAAAAGAAACTCCGAAACAGGGCAATTCGAGAATATTTGGTAAAATGGAAATAATTACCTATGGAAGACGCCACATTGGAGGGAGAACAGGTATTGCAACATTCTAATTTGCAGCTGCTTGAGGACAAGCAATTTCAAGCGGGGAGGACTGTAATGTCCTCTTCTACTTAAGCACCAAAACACCCGTTAACCTATTTAATTTCCATAGGTTCGAACGGGTAATACATGAAAGGGAATTGACTGAGGACATTTGATACTAGAGCAGAACATAGCATTCATTCAGTATTAAGTCATCAACTTGGTAAAGAAAGCCTTATATCTTTAGGCTTAAAGTCAACAAAAAATTAGAATTGCATGCATGCAAAAAGTAAAGCGTAAACCCTAAAAGTGACATGCAAACCCTAAAAGTACATGTAAGCTATATAAGAAGGGTCATTGAACCAAAGAGGCTATCCATGATTATTATTGTTGAGTTTGGTTTCTAGAGCAATAGCAGTAGGCACAGTAACAACAACAGTTGGGGTTGGAGACGAAGGTCTTCAACTAACAAGGGATTTCAGCAGTGAAATATATCTGCCCTAGTCACTTTAGGATAGATCACCCTGATCTATCATCAATATTCACCATATTCATTCATCTTCAGTGATTCAGTGCGCAAAGAGAGATTTATTGCAGGTTCACGTTTTGCAGCTGGGGGAATAGTTGGAAATCCTTAGAAGAATTCGCTGGAACACAGAAGCTCAGTTTTTTCCTTCGCATGTCATCACCATCTTTCTCAGAATGCTCATCACACTGTACTGGGTGATTATCAGTTTCTTGTTTGCTTATCCGGAGCAGTTAGCAACAAAAACGTGAGAGAGGGAGACGTGACCTTCTTGGAGGCAGATCAATTCGCTAGGTGCCTTAGAGGGGTCAAAATTGGTGTATGAGACTCCTTATCTCTCCGGGAGGCCTAAACTATCACTTCCACAAAGTTTTAGCAACAATAGACTTCTCCTCCATAAAAAACGTCAACATCATCAGGAAAAGGGCATCCTTGTAGTTGGGCGTCAATTTCAGAAGAGGAGGCACCATTATCTTATCTTTTCGGCGAACATTGCATGCATCTTATCTATTGGAGGACTATTAGCGTGATTATCAGTGGTAAGTGTATATCTTCTTACCGAAAGTCTTTGCCCTATTATCTCTCCAAATTAGCTATATTTTAGGGCCATTTGGCTCGACACTTTTGCATGCATATTTTATTCATCCTTCTAGTACTATTTGAGCATCTAAACAACAAACATATTACCCAAGTACAATAGAATATCATTTGGGATATTGCATCATCAGCCAGCTCTATGTGAAGGTTTAATCCACCCTCCTGCAAGTCCTTGAAGAACCCCTTTTGTCCTGTCATATGACAAGAGGCTCCACTATCCACATACCAAACATTGCTGCTCGTGGTGCTTGTAATGCAAGCAAGCAAGCACAAATCTTCATCGGAGTTCTTGCTGAATTACTCCACCTCTGTAGATCTTTCCATTTGGGTTTTGTTCTTCTTCTTCCTGTCTGGGCATTGGGAGGGAAAGTGTCCTTGCTTGTGGCAGGTAAAACACTTGACCTTTGACATGTCAAGGTTCTTCTTACAACCCTTCTTTTTCTTTGCCTTACCCTTTCTCTTCTCTATCAGGGCTAGAGCCTCGTCATCCACAATCTGTAGGGCACTGTTGGATGAACTTGATGCTTGACCCACACGAGTCTCCTTCTGCACAAAGTCATCCCACAATCTCTGCCAATCAGGGAGCTTCTCCTTGGCCACAACACCTTTGGCAAAGGTGTCCCATGGCTTTTCGAACTAGCTCCTCATCCTCAGTCTTAGAGCCAACAACTCCAAGCTCGTCTCTGATCTTTGTGATCCTTGTGAGATAAGGCACCACTCCTTCACCGTTGGCCATCCTGGTACTGTGCATCCTCTCTTGCAGCACCATCTTCTGGTTTTTGTTCTTGCTTTGGTACAAACTTTCCAAAGCCTTCCACATCTCTGATGCAGTCTTCTTCTCGGAAAGATGACGGACTATGTGGTTCTTCACACCATCCAAGATGATCAACATGGCTCTAGAATCTATCTTCTTCCAAGCTACCAACTCTGTCGGATCTGTGGGCATAGCTTTCGTGGAGTCAATGTGCTCCTTTGCATCACTGACATCCAGGATCCTTGTGATCCTCACTTTCCATGTAGGAAAGTTTCTGAGCCCCTTGGGGTCTATCCTCGACTCAACTGCACGACCATGCTAAAGTGTACCTATCAAACCCTAGATCAGAACTCTAGGTTTGTGTCTACAATAGATTTGCCCCTGATCTATTACTACTTATGCAAGCTTCTCAGAATTAGCTTAACTGAGCTTGATACCATGTAAATTTTCCTTTGAAATCCAAACTAGGGATAATGAATATATTTAATTTGTTACTGGAAACCACATATGAACTTCATTTACTAGTATTGCAACGGAAATAAAATACTGAGAAACATTCACAACATCACATAAAATATGGACATAGTATTTTGGGTATGGAAACCCCTAGATAAAACCCAAGATGGGAAAACCAATGCAACAACCAAACATAGAATTTATATTATGAAGATATGGAGCTTTTTACAACCAGCAGACAAATCACCCAACTTGGCGAAATGAACCTGTTATCACCAACCTTGTAGTTGCCTATGTGAGGTGGATCCAGGATGGATGGTAGAGGGACCAACAACTAAGGAGGTGGAACCAAGATTGCTTCGACTCCCAAATGGATGGTTGTCACGCCAATCGAGGCAGTCTTCGCTTTATGTTATCTTAGCCCAAGACAACAAAGCGGGAGACCTAGATCTAGTCCCGACAGGAGAGAGCAAACCTAGACACCAGATCAGATCAAATGGACTTGAGGTACGTAAGGTGTAAGGTAATGGAAACCCTAGATCTATGGATGATGTCACTGGGTGAGCCAAGGCTTTGGATTAGGGCTTTAGGAAGTATGAGATTCAAGCCAAGTTGGGACACAGGTGACCTATGCGGTAAATACTAGATCTGGGGTTGAGGTACTAGCAATAGGTGAAGATATCCACTGCCTTGGGAAACGTGACCAACGCAGGGAGGGCAAGGACAGGATTGGGGCTATCTAGTATCGATGGATAGACTTGAAAGAAGATATGACAATGTCAAAGTACTTGAGTCACCAGGGAAAAAGTCAAAACACAGGAAAAAGAGGCCAAAGAGGGGATAGCGCTAGGGTTGGAGATCAGTGCCTGTCAGATCTAGGGCAATGGAGTCACTATCTGTCTAGTGTTGGAGGAGACCCACCTGGAAATTTGCCTGATCTACAAAACCAAGAAAGCAGTTTGCTAGAAAAAGTCAAATCAAGGGAGGAACTGGCAGCACAGCGGGTAGTGCTAGGGCTAGGAAGTCAGTTTTTCCAGATCTAGGACAAACCAACCACTTCTAGCTCAGCATTGAGGGTGATTCCTTTAGGGTAAGACCTGATCTATGAAACCCATAAATGGTTTGCCCCGAGATCAAGCGGTCTGGTTTTTCAAAATTTTTTGGTTTTTTATTATTTAGGGTTTTATGGTGAAAATTTAAGAAGACATATGCCAATGGATTGAGATCTGGAAGAAGATTACTAACCTGTGGATCTTACCTGGAAAACCTTGTAGATGCCTCGATGATGATGATCCCTACTATCCCGATTAATTTGAGAAGCTTCGAGGGAGTTCTATGTCCAACATTTTGCTCTAAGAAGCCAATGCGCCCTCTCTCCTGCACAACAAACGTCAACCATATTAGATTTGCTGCATCATGAGAAAAAAGCAAATGCTACCGAAAAATAGCAAGAAGAAATCATAGATCACAATGACACTAATGAAAGCCCCCTGATACGAGTGAAGCCAATCCAAGCGAGTTGAGGAGCCCCTGCAAAAACGCCCAAGCTGAAGTCGGCCTCCTGTAGACAAGACAACGATTCCCGAAAAAATATAGATCTCACAGAAATTTCCTGAATGCTAGGAAGCAAAAGACTTTCCAATCACCATCTAAGAACACTAGATGCAAAGGAGATCCAAAAATATCCATAAGAAAAGTGTTTCTATTATCCAGATCCAAGAGCCAAAGACCCCTTACAAATGAGAAGTTCTCTTCTTTAAATAGGAACGAGAGAACCAAAATCCTAACCACTTTTCAAATGAGTGGCTAAGATTAAAAGATACAAATGTTCTAATCGATGGTTGAGATGAACTCAACATACAATACATGGATCAATCCAATAATATAATATAAAAGTGGACTAAATCACCCTAGGAGAGGTGATCCCACTCAACAAAAAATAAATGAAGCACATGGTGGGTCTAGGGAGTGTTAACTAACTCCCTTTGGGTGTCTCCATGGCACAATAAAAATAAGATAATTTTTAAACTGTGAAATTGTGCCTCCTTGAGGAAATCGTGAGTCTCCAAAAGCTCCAGAAAATAATATAATATGCCCGAAACTAATAAATGTGGGCCCATCCAGGTGTTGCAACTGCTGGAGAAGGAGTGGAAGACATCACCCTCATCATCAGAACTCATCCCATGCCATTTCCTTGCCTCAGTAGCCCAAATCGAATTCTTCAGTAGCCATTTTTATTATTTTTTATTTGCCTCGGGAAACGTGATATGCCAAAAACAACCTCCTAGGGTGCCTGCGTTATCTAACTGAGCCCACTGGGCTCTTTGGGAGGGGGGTAATATGGTACAAACAAGTGGCTGGACCCCCCATGCCCCATACAACACCCTAGGAGATCCAACAAAATCAGCTCCCTGCTCAGACATGTCATCTAGTAAAGCAAAACTGCACCAAAAAGGTACACTGAGCCAAATCATCTCTGCAACTGCCCGTAACTGAAAACAAGTTGTCTCACTGGACTCAAAGAGTCCAAATCCATCCAAGGTGTATACTCATACCCCCCCTAGGTCTCTGTATGATCATCTACAACATCCAGATAGACAGAATAATAACCTGTAAATGACCATATAACCAGTAATATAACTCAGGCTAGCAGCCATCTGCTGCAAGTGTTCATAGGTCAAGACATGCTCTATAAATCATTCAAATAACACTTATAACAAGTAGTAATCATTTCACTGGCGATCTATCAACAACATATAAATGATTTCATTTATTAGGTATAACTCAGACCAGACTTTCAAGACCATACTCTCTTCATAGTTGTAATCATTTTGCTAGTGAAGGGTGAGGGCTAAAATTCACAAAGCTAGGCCAATGGGTGACTGCTAACTTGACATTGTGACACTTCGGATATGGAAAGGGGATACTCACTCTAGCATATGACAGACAAGCAACAACAAAGGGGATGGCAGTGTCTCACAAATGGGTGAGTTACTTCAGAGGTGCTTATTCACCTTGACAAATGCTCACAATCAAACTCAATACAAGTAAGGCCAACAATCCTTAGATATAACTTTAGGAACCATTGCATTTTTGGGCCTTTGATTTCCATAGCCTCGGTCCATGTTTTTATTTCATGGATTTTTATTATTTAGGCTTGATGCATTCATGTATGTTGAAAAACACTATTTTTCATGAATGTTTTAAGATATTCTTTTCATTGTACTTCAAAGCCAATTTCATTAGGCTAGCCTTGCATTCACGTATGTTTAAAAACACTGCTTTTCATGAATGAGCTTTTTCATTAGATATTCAGTTCATTTCCAAACATGTTGTATTGATGGCATCGCTACTTGTTTCAGGTTAGCCAACACAACCTAGGAAACTCAGAGCCAACACACAAATAAACAGGTAGGCTTATCCAATCATAGAGGCTCTAGTGGGGAAAGGTACTCCATGCCACAAGTCAAGTAGGAAGTCGGGTCAGAGACATAATAGGAAGGTAATGGATGGGTGAAGACAGTGAGTGTTGAAACCAACATTAGCAAGCCAAAGTATGGTGAGAATGACTACCTCTATTCTCCCTAAGGAGGGTAAAACCAGTGAGTATAGATCAAGAACTTCCAGGTTTGAGTAAGGACATCAATACATAATATTAATACATCCAAGTCCAAATATCTATATGACCGCCAGATCATGACACTAAATGCTAATACATGTCACAAGAATGAGTATAAGAGCAAATGATAACCATAACACAAGATATATACACTGAGTCATAAACTTGCAAGCAATCCATCTGAACCAACATCAGTCCAATGATAAAACACTGATACAACTCTGGGCATCAATAACTGCTTTGCAAATGGCTAAAATGACTACATCAGTCCTCGAATCTGAGTGTCCAGAGACTCAGTCATGGCATGGGAGAGTACTGTAGTCCATCAATCAAATCATGATCCATCATAGATGCTCATCTTAGCATCTCATATGTAGGGGAATTGGCTGAAAAATGTACTGGAATTTGAAAAATAGTATATGGTAGCCCGGCTACTATATATGTGATAACAGAACCTCTACAGAAACACTGGACAAGTCCAACAACCCAACACAACAGGATGACCCCTGCGTCAGCAGTATGACACTTGAGTCAGTAGTACGACCTCTTCTGCGCAGCTATACGGATTCCGTATGGTTGTACGACTGCCCTCTATGTGCTTCTGTATGACGTCTAGCTTAGCCTGAAACCTCGATGAATCTGTTGGGTAGGTGCTCCTCCGTCTTTTTCAGTAAATTCCTTCATCTGATTTCTCTATGGCTGTATCTCACCTGTGTATGTGTCCTCTCCACCAAATCACCTTTTAACTCAATGGCTAAGCGAAAACCCTAACACTCATTATGGATCAATGGATGTGATCCTCATGTGAGATCAATGGCCAAGATTAGTTTAGCCATTACTTAAGTTTATTTCACTTTTCTCTTTACAGAAGTGACTCCATTAAGTCAAAATCAAAGTAGAATTATTAGTGTATATTCCTAAGTCCAAACTTAGGAAAATCACGTTAACTACGTTTGGCTTCCTATTTAATGTCTTCCTAGCATGCAAGGACACATGCAATGCTAGAAGACCTTCCTTGTTGCCACTTTCTAATACCTCTTCAAGGCCGAGTTAAGTGAAGGAGAAGTCTTCAAAACTGAGTTAAGTGGAGGTGCCCTCTTGAAGGTTGGGTAAAGTGGAGGAGGTGTCATGTATGTGCTTTGTTGAAGTCTAGTTCACTCCAATCTCAAGCATGCGCCCTCTTTCTCATGCATGTGGCCATGCTTGTTGCCATGTGCCATACATGCAGGAAAGGCACATGTCATACTTGCATGGATGCCACATGTTATGTATGCATGGTTCACTACTAAAAATAGATCCACATGTTATAGCCATAGCCATCATGCATCATAATGTTTGAAAAAAATGGGTAAAGGGTAAGAACAACAAAATCAGGTAGTAGCCGCAACTAAAACTCAGATGAATGAGTTTGCTTCTAAGTTTAATAAGGATATCTCGATGGTATCTTGCGTTTCTTTTAGAATAACTTCCAAAGAACGCTTGGTATGTGTACAGTGGAGCATCTAGGCCTCTACTGCAGGGGAGTGCCCTCCTCCCACACTCTTGCTCTCGAAGATTGCTCCATTCGGGAGCTCGCTCCCAAAACTCTCCTAGTTTTGGGAGTGCATTCTTGAGGCTCTTCCTACCTCTCCTATACTAAAAGCTCCTATACAAGGTTGATCATTTGATGGCAATGTTATGGTACCTCCCTTCTTTGCCAAGCACCTATAAAAGTTTTTATGCTTGATCATTTTAAGACAATGTTATAAGTTATAAGTTATAACTACTAGATGGTTGATGTTATATGGTTTAATCTATGTTTTCTATAGCTAATTCAACATTCTACATGTTTTTTAGATTTAAATCCATCAAAATATATTAAAGTATATACTATATAAAAAACGCTCCGAAAATGCCCCCAAAACAAGAGCTTTTGAAAATTTTGCTTTTTGCTCTGTTCCCCACTCTTGCTTCCTGCTCCTGCTCCTCGCTCCCAACAACGCATATCTAAGCATATCACATCAAGCTTGAGAACTATTTTATAGTCTAAAATGACACATCTTAGGAATTTAGGATGAGCTTGGTGATGATGCCAAGTATCTAGTAGCATATTTAGGTACCATTCCTTTCTAACTCCAGTTAGATAACTATTTAGGCTTTGATGATGTGTTGTTTATTCCACGTCTCAGGGAGAATTTGCTTTTAGTTTCAGTCATGGAAGGTAAGAGTTGTGTAGCAGAATTCAAGAACCAACAAGTCTTTATAATACAGAAGGAGGTATAGTCTAGGATCAATTTAGGTGATCGGGGTTAGGGAAGACAATTTATATAGGTTAAAAGGTGAGCTTGTTCGAGCCCTAATTCATAACTCAGATAATTGGTGCTAGTTATGGCACAAGAGGATGGGGCACTCATTTTGTGTTCCCTATTTTGAGGGAGATACTGACAAGTGTTCTAAATATCAACATTAAGATGTAGGGGGTATGTAAAGGGTGCGGGCTTGGCAAGCATGCCAAGATTGCCTTTTGAAATAACAAGCATAGGTCTAAGGGGATTCTAGGCGTAGTGCATTTGGATGTATGTGGATCGATGTTATTAGCATCATAGGAAGCATGTACTATGTTTCCTTCATTGATGACTTATCATAAAACCTGGATCTAATTCTTAAAGACCAAGGATGAAGTCTTTAGTAGGTTTCAAGAGTTCAAAGCTCTAGTGGAAAACCAAACAGGGAAGAAGATCAATGTTTTGAGATCAAACAACGGGGGTGAGTATAGCTACAATAATTTCGAGGATTTCTACAAGGATGCAGGGATCAAGAGAAAGTTCATTAATTTGTACGACCCATAACATAATGTGGTTGTAGAGTGGAAGAATTGATCCATTATAGGGACTTTTAAAGCATGATTCATGACCAAGATTTGTCGATGTTTCTATTGGCAGAAGCATGCACCACAACAATTTACATCCAAAACAAGTCCTCGTAGGATTTTGGAGGACAAGGCACTGGAGGAATTTCTTTGTGTAAAGCCAGAGGTGAGTCATTTTTGCATTTTTGGCTCTCCAGTTTATATCCATACACCAATAGAGAAGAGGATTAAGTTGGAGTCCTTCTACAAGAAGTGTTTGTTTGTTGGTTACAACGGGACTTCAAAGGTCTACAAGGTTTATATTCTAGGGCAGAGAAGAACAATTGTAAATAGGGATGCAAAGTTTGAGGAGTTTCATTCAGGATGTCTCATAAACCTAGTTAGTAACAGAGGGTGAGGAGTAAAGAGTTTCGAAGGTTTAGTTAGTGTCACCAGTGAATTTTAGTTCAGGGAAACGACCTTTAGGCACAGAAGAGGAGCCACTAGCTCCTTTTAGCTCTATTAGGAGCCTCAACGGGTAACTCAACCATTTAGGGATACTTAGGATTATGTTGATGCTCCTACGAGCACATTCAGGAAGAGAAAACCTCCGAAGTAGTTTCCAATCTACATGGCATCGATTAACAACATCATAGATTTCGACCCTTCCAGTGTTTAGGTGGCAATAAACTATTAGGTTTGGAGGGATTCCATGGTGGAGTACACCTACATCATGAAGAATGATATACAAGACATTGTGCCTAGATTAAAGGGGGAATGAGTAGTGACTTGCTCTACAAGATCAAGCATGTGACAAATGGAAACATAGAGAAGTACAATGCGAGGTTTGTGGTAAGAGGGTTCTCTTTGAAGGAGTGGACTACAAGGAGACTTTTGCTCCAATTTCCAGATACATTTCCATTAGAGTGGCGATGACTTTAGTTTCTATTATGGGATGGAGCATACATTAGATGGATGTGAAGATAGCTTTCTTCAATGGGATAATTGAGAAAGAAGTGTACACAAAGCAACCTTAGGGTTTGAGATTAGTGGGAAGGAGTGACATGTGTGCAGGATGAAAAAGGCTTTGTATGGATTCAAGGGGGCACATAGAGCATGGTACTTTAGGATCGATGGATACCTGCAGATTATTGGATTCAGGATCGATTGGAAGCAGACCCCAAGTTATATTTTGTATTTGTTGAGGTTGATCTACTTATTTTGGTGTTGTATGTAGATGTCTTGCTTTTCATAGGTTTTAGAGAAGCTCATTGCATGGTGCAAGGAAGATGTAACAATTGAGTTTGAGATGAAGGACATTGGCATGATGTATTACTTGGGTTTGTAGGTTTGACAGAGACCAAGGGAGATTTTCCTTGGGTAGGGTAAGTATACAGTTGAGATATTGAAGATATTTTGAATGGAAGATTGCAAATCTGTGGCCATGCCTATGCTCACTAATATGAAGAAGTTAACAACTTCAAATTTAGATATGCTTTTCCTTGAGCATGCTAATTATGCAATTGAGATCTTGAAGAGATTTTAAATGGAAGATTGAAAACCTATGGCCGTGCCTATGATCACTAATATGAAGAAGGTAACAACTTTAAATTTAGATCTGGCGGATCCCATGCTGTATGGCAATTGATAGGGTCCTTTGATGTATCTGGTCAACATCAGGCTAGATATATTTTGTAGTGAATGCCTTGAGGTAGTTCATAGTGAAGGCAAGGCACGAGCATCGAGTAGTAGCAAAGCATGTGCTCATATACTTTAGAGGCACGATCGGGAAAAACTTACTAGGTTCAGAATCGGGAAAAACATGGTGAGTTAGAGTCTAGACGAGCCAAGAGTTTAGATTGGGAAATACACACAAAAGTATAAATAAATACACAAGTACAAAACTCAGTAAAAATTTGACAAGTAGAGTTTTATTCACGAGCGAAACTCGTGTTGGGAGAGTCAAACTTGTTTAATTGCAAGTTTGACTTGGGTTGAGTTGAAAAAACTCTTCTCTGACCTAATGTGAGTCAAACTTGTGAATCAATGACTTTGACTTGTGACTCTCATGACTTTGGTTTGAATGTGGACCTCAGTGAAATTGCTTGCAATGGATTGGATCAATGCTTGGAATTTTTAATCACCTTTTAAAACCATGTTAAAGTCACTGCTTTTCAAATATTTTGCTTTGATATCGCTAACGGTTGTAGATGCCAAATGAAAAATTTTCTTCACTTTCTTGAAGGGATTTCCCACAATCCTTGTATTCAAGTTTAAAATGTTTATTAGAGTGGTCATAGTTGAAAGTTTTATGCAATCAAGTCTAAAGGGAAAAAATAATAGAGTAATTCATGTCTAACTTATTTAGTTAGTCCCAAAAGTTTAAGTCCCAAGGCAGATAAATCCGTTGAGTCCTATGCTCATGTAGGTTTTTGAGGTTGTTGGTAGTTTGTCATATGTGCCAAATAATGAAGGCCTGAAGGTCGGTAAATTTCTCCAAGTTTTGAAAGCTGAAGTACCCCCGCTATTTGGGTTTCAAGTACTTCTTGCAAAGAATGGATGTTACAGTTTGAAGACCTCTAAAAACTCCTATTATTGCCCAATTTGTACGTAAGCAAATAAGATTCCGACACTGTAGGACAAACTAGTGGCAACAAAGGCTGCTCGTCACTATCACCTCAACTCACAACCTCTCCCTTTAGGCTTGGTCTTTAAACCTAATCCTAGTGGGGGTATCCCAATTATATTGATTATTTATTTGAGTCTAGGCGAATGATAAATTGGTAGTGAAGTTAATCTAGACTATTGCTAAGCACCATGTATAGTATAAACTTAAAGTTAGCTCATTCACTTACAAAAAGCATAAACAATATGTAGGATAGTGATTAATAATCAAGCTTAGCTAATGAATTTAGTATAATGTCCAATAACATTAGTAAACTCAATAGCAATGTTTCCCCAGATATTCAATATGAGTAAGACAATTTACCAAATCCACAAGTGATATATAGCAATTAGCAATGTATCTTAATTATTCCACTAAATCAATTATATCTTATTAAATAAGTATAGCAATCCACTTAGTACAAATAGCAATAACCACGTATGTTAGATGAATTCAAATGCCAAGATACAATCAATAACACTTAGATTATTATTTCTTAGTGATTATAGTTCGAAGGGCTTAGTGGTTAGAAGTTAGAACCATTGGAAATTTCCTCCTTGTGTCTTATGATCAATTTCTTCAAGTGTAACAAGAAAAACTTAATTATGTAAATCACTAAAAATAGTAAAAACGCAGACAATTCCAGAATTAAAATAGTTAGGAAAATTACTAAAACTAGCACTTTAACTCATAAATTTTTTCCAACTAGATTATGCAAATTATGAGCTATATATTTCTGGAAATGCAGAAAATTGCAGCAAACGAATTCTTTCTAAATTTGAGATAAAACAGTGAAATTTTCTAGAATTACTATGTCTAGAAAAATTCCAGATTTCAGAAATTACAGTAATCAGTTCAGGAAAAAGTCAGAAATAATGTCTAATCATGAGATTACATATTAAATTTCTCAATCTAGATGATGTTCAGTGAAGCATAATTTTTATTTTATAATTCTTTTATGGAAAATAAATCTGAAAATGAAGGGTAGACAATAACAGTTATTTCCATATTTTTATTTTATGCTAATTTTTCCAAATAAATTTGTCTATGGTATTCCAAGGAATAATTAACTTTTTTTTGAATTTTAATAAATTTTCTATATAAGGGAAAATTCAGAACATCAAAAGATCTACCTAAGATATTTAAATTTAACAAATAGATCTAGGTGAAATCTGAAATATTTTTTTGGGTTTTTATTTTAGGGCTAGATTTCACCAACTAAAACAAATAAATTAAATTAGATTTGCTTTTGATTTTATGGATGGTTGAAAGAGAAAAGGGAGACAAATGACTTACATTTTTTAGAGCTATTGAGTCAACAAAGAATTTCTTCAATGGGCTTGTTCCACAAAAAAATCTAGGAAGAATAAGTGCTTACGGCCTCCAACCCTTAATAGATGTATTAGACACTATAATTATGCAAAATCACAAAGGGAGGTTGGACTGCTCTACTTTTTACTTGAGTTAAACCCTACACTAAAAGGGGTTAAATTTGCAATATCTTAACGAGGATTAGTACAAAGAAAAATCTCCTTCTATGCAAGAAAATCAATTGTACCTATAATACAACCTTACCGTAGATCTAAAATCCCTTTGGACAATAATGCCTTTAAAAAAGCTCAAGAGAAATAGAACACAATGATAGCACAGTGTTACTTCCAATAGAAGAACCATGAACAAGAAAAATTCCATCACCAATAAAAAGCTCTTCAAGATATGACCTCCAAAGCCAAAGAAAATTTTTATTATAAAAGAAATTTTTTGGACAAAGATAGCTCTCTTTTAATACCAACAACCAACAAATGAAATGAGAGAGGAACTTTCCTTTGATAGCTTTAGAAGCTTAATCTCTTCTCTTTAAAACTTAACCTTTTACTTCTAGAAGTCTCAAAACTCTAGCCAAAAGATTCAAACCCCTAACAAATCCATCTTGACATGAGAAATAATAATAAAAATACCTCAAAGTGGTTGAGGAAGGCCAAAGGAGAGGGTGCTATGCTAGCTCAAGGAGGGCAGATGATTTGCTTGAGAGGGACAAATGGTCAAAATGAAGGGCGACAATTTGGGGTTTGAAAGAAACTTCCAGTCTTTCTTGGCATGTTTGTTCCTACAGAGGCTTCTAAAGCTCCAAACCAACTCCCGAAAGGTAGGTGAGGGTCCAATTAAATCAAACAAGGGTTTCTGAGCTAGCTGAAAGTGTTTATGGTTATGTGACTTGGTAAAATGCTTTCTTATGTGTGGTCATAACATTTGGAGGATATGTCATTACACTGGTACCAACTGGATGTCCCCATCTCTTTTTCTCAGGTGGCAAGGTAGGCTAAGTAGGCTAGAAGCATCTTTGAGCTAGCTGAAAGTGTCTGTCAAGTGTCTATGGGCAAACTATAGATCTCATCTATGGAACTGCTAGATGCTATGTCATAACACTAGATGTCCCTGTTTGTCTTTGTTAAGTGGCAAGGTAGGCTAAGTAGGCTGGAAGCATCTATAATCTAGCTAAAAGTGTCTTTGTCAAGTGTCCATGGGGAACTGTTGGATGTGATGGAAAATCTCTTAGGAATCATGATCAAGTCATGCCATACATGTCAAGGGGTAATAGGTAACAACGCCCATTATTCGATTTTGATAAGGCCATTCATTCTACAATGTTAGTCAAGGTAGGCATTCAGGTGCTAAGGTGACTCCAACGGCCTATGATCCATAGAATGGTGTACTTTTCCATTAGTTATTTGAAAAATTGCTTAGATAATGGTGTCTGTCTTTTAATTTTGTCTCATCCCATTTGGATAGATTGATGAAGGATGCAAGTTCTGGTGCAGTGATTATTGCATTGCAGAGTGCAATGATGGGGTATGTGAAGGGTCTTTGGGAAAAGTAAACTAGAAGGGGGTAAGAAGTTGTGAAATCTGCAGGCGAAGACGTCAAATCTATCATCAATTTATTTTGCCAGAATTAAGGTAGGGTTACACGACTAACTCAGACTCGTTATTGTTTAAAAAGGGACAGTGACAGATAAAAAGGATTTGGAACTTGTGTAAAAGTCATGCAGAGAGAATGTTGAACAACTCTTCAATAATTCAAATGAATAGTATTGAGCAGAGGTGTATTTTTGGAAGGTGACATGCACTGCTGGGTAAATTAAGATTTACGATGAAACTGGAACACCAAAAGGGATTGGTGGACAATTCTTTGAATGTCTGATAGACCTTGAAAGAGTAATGAAATTCTCGTCTAGAAGAATAAAGTTTAAGCACAGGTAAGGAGCTGCTAGATCTTATCTGTCATACTAAATGAATATGGCTCAGGTGGAGCATGATGATGAATATCAGATGATAATCCATAAGAACAGAAGCAAAACACATATAACTTGCTTAAGGTAGAATTTCAGTTGCATATTAAAGACAAAAAAGTTGTATGCACCTGAAGTGGTGTCCTTTATACTGAAAGGACCTATTCTGATAATTCCACCTTAAAAAACTGAAAAGGAAATGTTTCGATACCTTGCATGATTCTATTGACAAATACAAGCCAGTTACATAGCAGAGCATAACTGACCTAAGCACTAAGTAGTAGTAAGAAATGTTTGATTCAGATGTGTTTTTGAGATCGAGGTCTCTGATTGTGGAGAGGAAAGGTAAATATGCAGCTGTTGGCAAAATAATGTTTGTTGATCAAGGATGCCAATTTGCTAGTCTCTGTTGTCCGCCGAATGCACACCAGCAGCAGAAACTTTCCAAAAGCTGTCTCCTCACTTAGGAAAGTGGGAGAGGTGTGACCTTGGGGGCAAGCATAAAGCTAGGTACTGTCACCTACTCCTAGCTCCTTCGTTTAGGCTAACTCTTAACGAAGCCAAGGGGGGTAGTCCCTAACAAAGAGTTTTCTATGGCTCAATGTGGTTAAAGTGTTTTAATTGGTTACGGATGCGGATGGGTGTTGTTTAGGAGTTATGGTGATTAAATATGTTTGTTTATTATGAACTTGACGCAGAAGATAAAGCAATCCACGTTGCTATGAAGAGAATTAAAAGATGAACAATAATTCAAGACTTTACAAAGATGCATTCACAGATAGAAATTTAAATACGCCAAAGACAAGTGATCCAGATACAACAATTATGCATAGATTAAAAGATCAATTCCTTTATGGAGTCAACGCTCTGCAATGCCTTAAGAAATAAACAAGTTCTGAAATAAAGCTAGTGAATGTAACGTTGTGCAAGTGCTCTTGGTATATTTTAAGGATTTTAAGTGATCTTGCTTATGGTGTCAGCGAAGGATTATTCAAGAGCCGAGAGAATGTTCCAAGTTTAATCTGTTGAAGACATGACGGCCCGCCCAGTATTCCAGGCTGGTATTGCGAAGATTGACCAGCTGGCTGAGAAGCTTAGACAGCGGGCAGTTTCGGCGCCTCTACTAAGAAGAACTTTAGGAAATTCTGTACAACGCCGGTGCGTTGGTTATGGGTTTGAGTTTTATTATGTTTCTCTTGGGCGAACTTAGCAAGTCCGTTCACCGTTCTGAGTATGAGCCGAACCCGAAAGTCGGCAGAGCATACTAGGTGAAGGATGATCAACGAAGTTAATTAATTATGGGAAAGTGAGTTGCAAATTTTAACTAAGCAGATTAATTAAAACTCTTTGACAGAGAGCGCTCTTGACCTTGTCTTATGACAAAGGTTCAAGAGACTTAATTAAACTAAATGCCTAATGCAAGGGAAAATGCAAACTAGCTATGCTCTCCGATAGAGAGTGCTCTTGACTTGGGTTATTGCAAGTTCAAGAGACTTAGTTAATTAATTAATTAAAAAAAAGAAAGCTAAAATACCCAAGAGTCTCTTTCATGCTTTTTAGGCCTTAATCGGGAAAGCATGGGGGTAAGTAACAAAAACAAAAAAAAAGAAAACAAAAAAACAACTCTCCGATAGAGAGCACTCTTGATCCACCTTATGGTGAGATTCAAGAGATTTTGATAATTTTTAGGGTTTTGCAATATTATATCAAAAAAAGTAAACAGAACTAAAACTAGCTAAGTGAATAAATAAAGAAATTTTTTATTCTTTCCTATTTTATGCAAGATGAATTTTTCAGAAATAAACTATCTAACTTCAATGAAAAACACAACTCTAACAATTTGAAACTTATTCTATCCTACTTTACTTTTAGCAAATTATGAAACAAAGCATGAAAATGAGGAGACGATACAAGCTTCCTCGAAATGAGGGAAGAGGGGTGTGGGAGCCATAATCCCACTTGCTCTTTATTAATTTGTTTACAATGCTTTCCTTTGTTGCCTTTTTTGCTTCTTTTCTTATTCCTGGAAGGCCTTTGGAGCAATCTGCAGAAGGGGGAAAGAAGAAGAGGGAATTTATGGTTTTTTAGGGCTTGATTCTTCAGAATTTCGCCAGCATTTCCGTTGTACCTGTCACAGAAGTAAAAAATCAGCAAACATATATTGTTAAAAGATGGTAGGAAAGAAAATGCAAAAAAAAAAATTAAAAAAAAAAATTGGAAAACTTTTTATACTTAGAAATTTTTTTAAACATTCACATGCAAAGCATAAATTTTCCTTAGATCTAATGAAAGAAACTAGATCTAGCAAAAGCCCTAAAAGCATATCTGAATAATGAGTATTGAAACTTGGATCTATTTCACGAGCAAATGCAAAAATTTAAAAAAGGAAAGGTAGAGGTAGAAGTTTGAAGATGGAGCTTTGGAGTAAGATCTCCTTATGTTTTTCCTCTTGGACAAAGCCCAACTTTGTAGATCCTGAAAGACAACAGTGTTAGAAAAGTTCTTATGATGATGGAGATGAGATTGATGCAACTGAGCTCGCACCCTTCTCCAAATGGAAAGATCTGCTAAGACAATCAAACTCGAAACCCGGTGAGATCAAACAAAATAACTAGTATGCTATGAATATTAAACCATGATCAATACTTAATATAACTGAATACTTGTACTCATCTAGGTTAAGATAAACTTTGCATAATAATCCAAATTGACAGCTGCAAATGGAAGATCTTATGTTCTAACAATAGATTTCTAAAGCTAGTTATTTGATTCACCATATGAGTAACAAATTTAAAACAAGAAAAGAAATCACCTCATAAGATAGACATCCACCAATGAAGAAACAATCCCATAGACCTCCAAAGTCGAAAAGCTTTATTCAATAAAATAATGATTACAATTTTTGCAGAGTTTCTATGCCCAAAAGTCCCATACTGATAGAGCTGAAAGAGCCTCTATTTATACAATGAAAGCAAGCTAAAACCCTAAAACCAAACTAAGAGTAACACCGAAGTAATTGAATGAGCTCGGCATGATGATTTGGAGTTGAACTGAGCTGCAATTGAGTTGTAACTGAGTGCTGGAGTAATGAGGGGGGGTGAGGTGGCTCGTCCTCCCTCGTAATGATCACCCAACCAATAGATAACCCACACTTCAACCAAAAACGGATTTGACCAAAGAGGGCGAATTTCTGACTGATAGTTCAACTGCTACACTCCGATACTTGGTCTGAAATTGACCGATATTGATTGGAATCATCATAAATGCTTCGTGCCATGTCATTTAGCTTTTTATTTTATTCAATTTGGTTAATTTTGGAGAGTTTTTTATTTTCTCCAAAATTTTCATTTTTATTAATTAATCAATATTTTCCCCAAAACTGACTTTTTTTGAGAAAATATGAGTTATGTGGTCGAATGATGATCTGAAACTTGGTGCTAGCTGGCTGGCTGATCATGAATGGTTTTTGGCTTAAGGTTAGAGCCTTCAATCACTGCAAACGAACTTCGGATGGCTGACTTATTACAAATTGAATTTTTCCATTTAAATTATGGAAAAATTTAATTAAAAACTTTTGGAAAAATTAAAAAATTAAAAATTTGACGCGTCCGGTAAAATTTTTTCAATTTTTTTTTGGAGGGTTCTAGTGACTTAGGACATGACCATAGTCTATTCTAACAATGTCTAGCAGGTTTATATATACTTAGTTGGGCTCTAATAACCCTCCAAGGCCCAGAATTCTAAATCGGGCATTCCAGCTTTGGAGGAAGTGGGAGACAACCTCGTCGATTATACTTGGCTCTAGGCAAAGCATAATTGTCAAGGGCATAAAACTCCCTGGAATACCTTAGTTGAAACTCTACGTCTTAGGAGACCGAACCATTCAAAAACACCCTACTAGCACATTTTATTACAAACTCCGCGGGGCCATGGTCATAACTACTTAAAGCAAAAACTGACTAGCCAAAACTGGCTAGGCACAAATGGCGGATCATCTGATACACTGGAATACAAACATTTATCATGTTTGTCAAATGGCGGCTCCTCAACTGATCCAACTAAGTGCAAAATGTGTGGATAACAGTCTCTATTGCTGGCTATTGTATATACCCTCTGTTTTTTATTTTCTCTTGATGTAAATATTTTTTTGTAAATATATGGAGTATTTTTGTAAAAAAACAACACTATTATGTGATATTGTAAACATGATGATCACAACTCAGATAAAGGTTCTGACCATGATGTTCAGATTGGAACCACTTGATGTAAAATTGCCTTAGATTTTATTTGGATGTTGACAAAGTTTTGTAGGAACTCTTAATTTTGTGTAATCAAAACATAAATTTTTATGTAAATAAGCATGGAGTCTGTGTTCTATAAAACTTAAGTTCTTTCTCTCTATTTGCAGCACTGCTTGTAAAAAGAATTCCTTTAGGAGGATGGTTGGTCGCAGGGAAATTCATAATGGAAAGGTAAGCTTTGCCATATTTCTTTTTTGTAAAAAATTACTTCTCATATGATACAAAAAACATAAAAGTACAAAAATGAATGGCTTAGCTATCTTAGTGCACTCAAAGCGGCAATAAGGTCAAAGTAAGCTCTTGCAGAAACATTCTTAGCATCAATAACTAACATAAAAGTGTTAGGCTTAGTTTGAGTAGATACCTCATCAAATTGTAATTTCTGAAATGCATTGACAGAACCTATAACCTCTTTGAAAACATATTTACAATGCAACCTCCAGAGAGAGTATAATACAGAAGCATCTAAACAATGCCAAAGGCCACCGTAGGCGACTTGGGATGAAGGAATTGCAGTCTGTAACCAAAGCCTGTTATGAACCCAAACGATTACAACTAACCAGCTAGAAATGTGCTGACATCACTTGAAATAAGAACCTGCTAACCGGAAACTGAAATTGCAAAATTATAGCTAAAAGAATAAACCTGACATTGTAGATTAAAATCAGAAATCTGAAACTTATAAGCATTTGAAACTGACATCTTTTATTATTGGTTCAAACTGCAGACAGTACATAATATAAGGTGAACTTTCTGAGTAAGCGTGGGCGCTAACTCTGCCTAAGTCTCCAAGGTTGTATGCATGCTGCACTTGGCCAGGGAATTATTCTTTCGTAGCCTACCTGCATAAATGGTTCTCCAAAAAACTACTCTGAACCTCGGTATTAGTGTGTTTAAATCCATTCTTATCCCTCCAAGATTAGGCAAGATAACACTATGATAAGATAAAACCATTGTAAGAGTAGTCTTAGAAGATGGGAAATGCTAATATAGAATAAGGTGAGTGTTAAGAGCAAGGATCCTCAATGTATTGTGGTACCGTACTGTCTCATAATAATATTATTTTGTGTGTTATTGAGATCATGTGTTCTGTAATGTAACCTGCTCTAGGGTTTCTTGTTTCTTTGGTATTCCCAGAATATGGTATCAGATTGGATGAGCAACCTATCCTAGCCATTGATTCAAGTGAAAAAGCATTGCCAAGGGATCGAGTTAGTGGTTAACACAATTAAGGAAGATCAAGATCTTGAGCCATCAATGTTGTGACACCATAACTATCTGCATTCATTTCTTGAATTTTCGCTAGCTGTTGCTATGAATTAATATTTATTATTTAAGGTTTAAAGATGAAATCGTCGATTGATCTTGCCTAGGTATAGTTGTTATCACATATATTGTCGCTGGAGCTACCATGATGAAGATCGTTTTTGTCAGAGACATGGGCCAATCCTTTTCATGATGGTAGATGTTCCTATATGCAGGATGACCAGAGGGAGATCTATATCTCAGAGCTATCTAGGCTATATAGAGAAACTATCAAGTATCCCCTTGTCAAATCCAACATTACCCCATTGAGATGATTTTGTTTTAGTCATGGTTCATTTTATGGTAGTAGAGCAGGCAACAATGTTTCTCCTTTGCCCATGGTTCCAGAGACAGGTGTATGGTTAAGTAGGTATACAAGTTGCATTTGGATCCGTTATCACACAAGGTGTAGCTACCCGCTAAAGGTATCCCATCCGCGACGGTAGAGGTGGGGTAGCTAACCAGTAACATCGCAAGGGCCTTGTCCACTACGGATGAAGGGTAGTTGTCATATCGGATGGGCTCTTGCCACTTTAGATCAATCCAGAGAATGATCAAGGGGGAGTCCCTACTAGCCTAAGAGGGCTAGCGAACCTACTCAAGGCACTCCTAGGGGTAAGCAATGGGTAAAAGGGAGAGATAAAGAGTGAGGTAGTCTAGATCTAGGAAATAGATGTGGTATAGGAGTTGAGGTGGAGTTGGGGAGACTTGGTGAATTAGGAAAATAACCCAAGTTAAGAAGGAAAGTACCACAATGAGTTAAGCAAAGTAGATCTAGAAAGATCTAGCCACATACAAGAGAAACCTAAAGGATCCACTTAGGATTTTATGCAAAAGTGGTCAGAGTGGACCCAAAAGGGTAGATCAAAGCATGGAATGACTAGATCCGTGTGCTTAGAGGATAGATATGCAAAAATCAAGTGGGTTCAAGCATACCCAAATGACAGATTTGAAAAGATCTTGACACACGAATGGAAATCCTAATGGGACCCATCTAGGGCTTATGCAAAAATGGACATGGCGTACCCAAAAGAGTAGATCGAGGCAAGGAGTGACTAGATCGGGACACTTGAAGGATGGATCTATGAAAATCAAGCGGGCTCAAGCATACCCAACTGATAGATATGAAAATTTGGCCACCCACCCAAAGGGGGCTCCTCCACCTAGGGAGACTAGTGCTAGATCTCGGGGCAAATAGAGTTCGATTTACGTGAAATTCGAGATCTAGGGTTTATTCATCAATCTCCAAGTGGGTTTTGATGGGCGTCATTAAAAACTCACTGGATCTATCAGATCTACAAAACTAGGGTTTGAAGAAAGGGGTTTTGATGGACAAATGGATAAAAACACTGAAAACAATACTAACCTTGCAGATCGTACCTAAAAATACTTACGACCACCTTGAATGTCAATAATCCTTTCACTTGGTTATAATTTCGAGCAAGATTCGACATGAAATAGAAGAAAAATGCCCAACGAAGGAAGAGCGCCCCCTCTTCTCCACCTGCAAAATCAAACTATGAATGAGATTTGTTTATAGATGAAAAAGATAAGCTACGTACTTCATCTACAAAGAAATATCCAATGCACAACAATAACAATTGAAAACTTTCTGAAGACGAAAATGATTTGCTCGGAAGACGATGCAAGATGCCTTAGCAATCTCCTCCAACCAATTCGCTATCCTGCAAAAGATCAGTACGACCTTCCAGAAAAATATTTGTTTTCGTGCAAGATTTATTGAAATGTCCAAGCAAGACGCGTAACAATCACATCCAAGTACATTCGCAAAGCTTCCAAGAGTTTTTGCAAAAGTTTTCTTGTATTTAATATTTCTAGAGCCAAAAGTCACTTTGCAAATGAGAGAGCATCTCAATGTATAGATCTCTCAAGTACATAAAAACCAGATCCAAAAAGATCAAGGGTCAAGATCATAAGATAACATCATCCTAATCTACTACTAAGATTAGTCGGATACATCTCAGATGGATCAACTCACTAATAAAAGGGGGCACATCACTAGAAATGCCCAATAAGGGGCGCACCACATAAAATATGACTAATGACCACAAAGTAGCACATGATGTGGCTAGGAGGTCATGTTATCCTTCACTAGCATGGCCCCATGGCACAATAACAAGGTGTGGTAGCAAATGATATAAAGGAGTGATAAAAATCACTAGGGTATCTCTCTTAAAATACATCAAAACACCTTCAAATTGCATAAATCAAGGATGTGTGGACCCTAAGTGAAGTGAAGCTAATGCCGAATGACGAAGGTGACCTAAACACTGTGCCTCGAACCAATAACATGCCATTCCTTTACCTCAATTGCCTAAATTGATTTCCTCATTAGCCATTTTTATCCCTAAACTGTTGCCTTGGGAACATAAAACTGTCAAAATCTCACTCGGGAAGCATCTACGCAAACAAATAACTGAACATATGTGCCTGGCACCTCGGGTATATGGTACAATCGACTGGATGCACCCCAATGATCCACTCTAGCGCCATAGGAGTTCTAACCAATATCCACAGTGTGTTTTATTTTTAATTTCCTAGGACAAATTTGCTGCAAAATGCCCAAAAGGTCCATATCTCTCCTGCAACTGACTGAAACGGAAAACCAACTGTACCAATGGACTTAAAATGTCCAAATCAACTAGGAATGAGTACTCACCCAATATGTCCATCACAAAGGTACATCTGAGGCTCTATCCATGTCAGAACCGTAATAATAGTAAAGCCTGTAAATGCTGATAGCAAATCACCATCTGAAACATGAATATGTCTAATGTACACCTGCAAATAATAAATAATCATCATCCATAACCATCGGTCTATAACTCATCTTGGACGTTGCGCTTGTCTTGGTCAACACTGGGTTAACCAGGTCAAGACTGATCAAATGATGACCCAAGTGCTAAACTCTGATACTGCAAAGTACAAAAATGGACATGCATGCTCAATTATCTATGCTAGGAGTGACACTCAAGTACAATTAAATTTTGTTGTCAAGTATAAGCACGATACATTTATAATAATCTAAATAAATGATTAGTTGCTTTAAACAGGAACCTCCGATGTATACTCATTTATGGATTTAGCCCTTTTACTAGTTAAGGGTGAAGGGAACTAAAACCAAGCAAGGCCAAAGGGAGGACTTGATAACTTGACACTGTAAGCACTTGGGCTAAAGGACAAGGGGATCCACACAACACATAAGTTGGACTAGGCGAACAATAGGGAATGGCAGTGTCTCACATATGGGTGGAATGATGAGAAGGTTCCACTAGACTTTAAACAGGCAACCTTTTTATATTTTATTTGCACCACATTATGATACTAGTTAACCTCTAAAGGTAGGTGCCCTGGTAAGCCTTCTGGGTTTCCAGAAAATGACAAAGACATAACCTTCTGGGGCCAATCTCTCCCTATTGCCATGTGGGGGCAAATGAGCCATACATTATACAAAGAATGAGTGTTCATCCTCTAGCCATCAACATTATTTCTTATTATTAACTTGCCAGCCTCCAAAAGAAGGTGCCCTGGAAAGCCTTCCAGGCTTCCAAAAATGGACTAAGACTCGGCCTTGGGGGGCTTGCCTCATCCTGATACCTTGTGGGGACAAATGAGCCTTACAACATACAATGGATGAGTGCTCATTTCTTGGCAACTGGCTAGTTTTATTTTTATTTGCAGTAGTGTCTAGAGTCACTTTTATTCTGCTGGCATGGCATCCATTTAGAATAACTTTAAGTTTCGATGCCTTAGTGTCTAAAACACTTTTTTGGTAGGACTACTTGTGTTCAAGACCTAGAGGTAGACATTCCCTGTGATAAACATCACATAAACCAACACCGAGACACAATTTATACATGGAGACTGTTATCACCCGCCTTGTAGTTGCCTGTGTGAGGTGGATCCTGGATGGATGGTAGAGGGGCAAGCAACTATTACAGAGCAGTCAGATTTGGAGACTGATGTAGTCATTTTAGCTATTTACAGAGCAATTATTAGTATCTAGAGTTGTATAAGTGCTTTATCATTGGACAGATGTTGTTTCACATGGATTATTTACATGTTTATGACTCGGCTTAAATTATCTTGTGTTATGGTTATCATTGCTCTTATACTCATTCTTGTGATATGTACTAGCATTTAGTGTTATGATCTGGCGATCATATAAATATGTGGACTTGGATGTATTGTTATTATGTATTGATGTCCCTACTCAGACCTGGAAGTTCTTGATCTATACTCATTGGTTTTACCCTCCTTAGGGAGAATAGAGGTAGTCATTCTCACCATACTTTGGCTTACTAGTGTTGGTTTCATTATTCATTGTTTCCACCCATCCATTAGCTTCTAGTTATGTTCTCAACCCGACCTACTACTTGACTTATGGCATGGAGGACCTTTCCCCACTAGAGCCTTTGTTGGACAAGCCTACCTGTTATTTGTGTCTAGGCTCTGAGTTGCCTAGGTTGTGTTGGCAAACCTGAAAGAAGTAGTGCTGCCATCAATACAATGTATTTTAAAATGAAATGAATATCTTATGAAAAACCCATTCATGAAAAGTAGTGTTTTTAAACATACGTGAATGCAAGGCTAGCCTAATGAAATTGACTTTGAAGTACAATGAAGAGAATATCTTAATACATTCATGAAAAGTAGTGTTTTTCAACATACATGAATGCATAAAGCCTAAATAATAAAAATCCGTGTAATAAAAACATGGACCAAGGGCTATGGAAAATCAAAGGCCCAAAAAAAGCAATGGTTCGTAAAGTTATATCTAAGGATCGCTGGCCTTACTTGTATTGAGTTGGATTGTGAGCATTTGTCAAGGTGAATAAGCACCTCTGAAGTAACTCACCCATTTGTGAGACACTATCATCCCCTTTGTTGTTGTTTGTCTCTCATATGCCAGAATGAGTATCCCTTTTCCATATTTGAAGTGTCACAATGTCAAGTTGGTAGTCACCCTTTGACCTAGCCTTGTGAATTTTAGCCCTCACCCCTTCACTAGCAAATTGATTACAACTATTATGAAGTGAGTATGGTCTTGAAAGTCTGGTCTGAGTAATAGTTAATAAATGAAATCCTTTATATTTGGTTGATAGATTGCCAGTAAAATGATTACAAATTGTTATAAGTGTTATTTTGAATGATTTGTAGAGCATGTCTTGACCTATGAACACTTGTAGCAGATGGATGCTAGCTTGAGTTATATTGTTGGTTATATGGTCATTTACAGATTATTATTTTGTCTATCTGGATATTGTAGATGATCATGCAGAGAGCTAGAGGGGGTATGAGTATACACCTTAGATGGATTTGGACTCTTTGAGTCCAGTGAGACAACTTGTTTTCAGTTCCTGGCACTTGCAGAGATGATTAGGCTCAGTTTAATTTTCTAGTGCAGTTTTACTATACTGGATGGCCTGCTTGAGGAGGGAGATATTTTTCTTGGATCTCCTAGGGCGTTGTATGAGGCATGGTGGGTCCAGCCACTTGTTTGTACCATATTACCCTCCTCCCAGAGAGCCTGGTGGGCTCAGTTGGATAACGTAGGCACCCTAGGAGGCAGTTTTTGGCATGTCACGTTTCCCAAGGCAGGTAAAAAATAATTAAAATGGCTACTGAAGAATTCGATTTGGGCTACTGAGGCAAGGAAATGGTATGGGATGAGTTTTGATGATGAGGGTATGTCTTCCACTTCTTCTCCAGCAGTTGCAGTACTTGGATGGGCCCACATCAATTTTTCGGGCATATTATATTATTTTTTGGAGCTTTTGGAGGCTCACGATTTCCTCAAGCAGGCACAATTTCACAGTTAAAAAATTATATTATTTTTATTGTGCCATGGGGACACCCATCGGGAGTTAATTAACACTCCCTAAACCTACCATGTGCTTCATTTATTTTTTGTTGAGTGGGATCCCCTTTCCTTGGGTGATTTAGTCCACTTTTATATTATATTATGGTATTGATCCATGTATAGTATGTTGAGCTCATCTCAACCGTTGATTATAACATTTGTATCTTTTAATCTTAGCCACCCATTTGAAAAGTGGTTAAGATTTTGGTTCTCTCGTTCCTATTTAAAGGAGAGAGCTTCTCATTTGTAAGGGGTCTTTGGCTCTTGGTTCTGGATAATAGAAAAACTTTTCTTGTGGAAATTTCTTGGATCTCCTTTGCATTTGGTGTTCTTAGATGGTGATTGGAAAGTGTTTTGCTTCCTAGCATTTGGGTATTTGATGTGAGATCTATATATTTTTTCTGGAAACATTGTTTTGTCTACAGGAGGTTGACTTCAACTTGGGCGTTTTTGCAGGGTTTCCTTAACTTGCTTGGCTTGGATGCGTTTTGTATCAGGGGGTTTTCATTAGCATTAATGCGATCTATGGTTTCATCTTGCTATTTTTCTGTAGCTTTTGTTTTTTTCTCATGATGCAGCAAATCTGATATGGTTGACGTTTGTTGTGCAGGAGAGAGGGCGCAGTGGCTTCTTGGGGTAAAACGTTGGACATAGAACTCACTCAAATCTTCTCAAATTGATCGAGATAGTAGGGATCATCATCATCCAGGCATCTACAAGGTTTTCCAGGTAAGATGTATAGGTTAGTTCTTCTCTTCCAAGATCTCAATCCATTGGCATTTGTACTTCCATTTTTCTTCTCAAAACCCTAAATATAAAAAACCAAAAAATATTATGGCTCAATTTGCTTGAGTTCTTGACAAACCATTTCTGGGTTTTGTAGATCAGGTCATGCCTTACGTGGGTCTTCCTCAACGCTGAGCTAGAAGTGACTCTGCTTCCCTAGATCTAAAAAACATCGATCTTCAAACCCTAGTGCTACCTTCCATGTTGCCCTCTTTTCTCAAAATTTGATCTTTTCTGACAAAACCACTTTTTGGGTTTGTAGATCGGGTCTAAACCCAGGTGGGTCTCCTTCAACACTGGGCAAAAAATGACTCCATTGCCCTAGATCTGAAAGGCATTGATCTCCAACCCTAGCGCTACCCCTTCTTTTGCCTTTTTCCCTTGCGTTTTGATCTTCTCCTGCTGACTCGAGTGCTTTGACACTGTCATACCTACCTTCGAGTCTATCCCTTGGTACTAGGTAGCCCCAATCCCGTTCTCACCTGTTCTGCATTGGTCACGTTTCTCAAGGTAGTGGATATCTTTACCTCCTGCTAGTACCTTAACCCTAGATCTAGTATTTACCTCATAGGTCATCTGTGTCCCAACTTGGATCAAATCTCATATCTCCTAAATCCTGATCCAAAGCCTTGGTTCACCCAGTGACATCATCCATAGATCTAGGGTTCCCATCACTTTACACCTTATGTACCTCAAGTCCATGTGATCTGATCTGGTGTGTAGGTTTGATCTCTCTTGTCGGGAGTAGATCTGGGTCTCCCCCATTGTTATATTGGGCTAAGATAACATAAAGTGAAGACTGCCTCGATTAGGGTGACAACCATCCATTTGGGAGTCGAGGCAATCTTGATTCCACCTCCTTAGTTGCTTGTCCCTCTACTTTCCATCCTGGATCCATCTCACATAGGCAACTACAAGGTTGGTGATAACACACCGAATTCCTCACTCAACCAATGCCGCGATAAGAAAGAAGACCTTAGCCACAAATTTGTCTTTGGGAGCAGTCCAAAAGTGTTGTTGATTAATGATGATGAAATGAGTTGAATGCTTTTTTACATATATTCCATCAAACAATTATACTTTCATTCATTTTCATCTTTGACCATTGACTTTTATCTTTTGTGGTTCATTGGTCTTTGTCTTTTTCTTTTAGGTACATGGGTCTTCATTTAATGGTCACTTGGACCAAGACAAGGGTTCATGGTCCTTCAAGTTATAATGTAACCACACAAGTTATCTCAAGAGTTCTTTGGATCCTCATGATTCATTCATGCCCCCTCAAAGTGCATCTTCATAAATAAGGAGAATTATTAAATGCTTTATCTTGATCTCCTCGTTGCCAGGTCTCTAGGTCTCTCAACTAGGTGTAGCTAGTCCCTGGAGAAGGTCTCATAGCCCATAGATCAAGGAGAGGAGTGCATCACTTGCCCAAACTTAGTCTAGGGATTATGGTGATGACCTGGTAACTGATCAGGTGCCTCAGCCCCACGCTGCATTAGATGACTCAATGTCAAATACTTGGCAACTGACCAAGCACCTCCATTCTCCTAGAGAATGGCCCTCAGCCTGATGCCGAGGTCCTAGTCCCAGACCAGGTTAAATTCCTGGTAACTGACTAGGTGCCACCATTCTCCCAGAGAAAGGCCCTCAACGCCCAGGTTGAGGCCCTAGTCCCAAATTGGATTAATTTCCTGGTAACTGACCAGGTGCCTCCGTTCTCTTGGAGAATGGCCCTCAGCCCTAGGCTGAGGCCCTAGTCCTAGTCTCGCTTAATTTCCTGGTAACTAACCGGGTGCCTCCATTCTCCCAGAGAATGGCCCTTAGCCCCAGGCTAAGGTCCCAGTCCCAGACTGGGTTAATTTCTTGGTAACTGACCAGGTAACTCCATTCTCCTATAGAATGGCTCCCGATGCTGCTTAGGAAAAATCAACAGTCCAAGCCCTAATGCACCCCTCCTCAATTGGTTGATCATTCATGCGTGGAGAATGCACTCTCCTTCATGGAGAATAAGTGAAGTGCAACTCTCCTCAAATGGTTGAGAATGCATGCATGGAGAGTTGCACCCCCTTCATTTAGGATAAATGAAGTGTGTCCCCTTGAACTAGTAGGTTAAAATGCATGCATGGCTAGTTGCACCTCCCTTCACTGAGGATAAGTTAAGTGTGCTCTCGTGAACTAGTAGGTTAAGATTGCATGGATGGAGAGTTGCTCCTCACTTCACCTAGGATAAGTGAAGTGTGCCCTTCCTTAAGTGGTTGCTTATGCATGCAAGCAAAGTTGCACCCCCCTTCCTTGAGGATGAGTTAGGTGCACCCCTGAGCTGGTAGGTTAAGCATGCATTTTAGGATATTGTGCACTCCTTCACTGAGAGTAAGTGATGTGTGCCTCTCTTGAAGTGGTTGAGTAGGCATGCATGGAGAGTGCGCCCTCCTTCAATGAGAATAAGTAAAGTGCGCCCCTTGGAAAGAGCATGAATGCAAGAAAGTGATAGAGCATGCATGCAAGGCAAGTATGCCTTCCTTAACTGAGAGAGACTGGAAGAAAAGTGCACCCTTTAACAAACAAAGAAGACAATGCCCCCTTCTTTAACAAACAAAGTATCCATGCAAGACAAGTGCGCCTTCCTTAACTAAGACGGATTGAAAGACAAGTGCACCCTCCTTTAACTAAGAGTATGCATGCAAGTAGAGTGCACTTGCCTTAACTGAGAGAGACTGCTAGAGAAGTGCGCTATCTTTCACTTGACTTCCTTTGCATGCATGGGGTATCCTCTCGTTTAACTAAGACAACATAGAAGTTTCTGCTCATGCATGCAACAAATTCACTGAAAGATCTCATCCCAAATTTGTGGTTTTATGCACAATTAAATTTGTTAGTTACCCCAATAAAATGAATAAGAACTTGTAAAATATGAGAAGTAACTACAAAAATCTGGATACTTTAAGTCTTCATCAGAAGATTTGGAAAAGCAAATATGAAAATGAAAGATAAAACTCTAAAAGTAATTCCCACTTTCATAAATAAAGCTGGTTATCAATAAAATATATTCTATGATGGAAAAAAAGAATAACCACTAAATCTGAATTTTAAGATGTATCTAAGACAAATATTTTAGTTTTAGAGTAGATCTAAGCTTATGATATTTAAATAAAAACAAATAGGTTTATGCGAAATCTAAAGAGTTATAACATTAAGTTAGTAGATTTCATTAAAAAAAGAAAAAGAAAAACAATATTTCCTTTTATATTTTAATGGATGATTGCAAGAAGAGACTATTGCTAGGCATAGTTACATATATTGTGTTGGTGAATATATCGCCGAGGGTCTGGAATATAACTTGTTGGCAATATCGGGGAAAATATTGGGAAACTTAAAAAATACAAAAATAACCATTATTTTTCAAATGGTTTTAACATCTAAATCAACATCAACATCAAATAAACACATTGCTGCATAAATATGAAAATACAACTAATATATAAGATGCATAAGATGTCAAATGGTACATCATGATCACATATGGATACTAAATTGAAATTTCTCAAATCTGTTCCAGATAGAATGATACAAAATCACATCAAATGATCAAAATAAACGCATCTAATGAGATGAATCATCATGACTCATGAGTCCTCTAGATACTACATGCTACATAGTACAATAATAAATAATAGGAATCGTCGATCCCCTCTACTCCTTTTACAGGAAAGGAAAGGGGCGCTACTCTTCCTTTGGAAATAGTATGTGGTCCAGTAGGTACTCTAGGTGAGCTTGGGGTGGTGCTAGAAGCTCCAACTACTTAGGCTTGGTGGAAGGTAACGAGGTTGAGGTGGAAGCCAATGTGAGCTGTCTCCTCCCATAACTAGTTATCATCGAAACATTGCCTTTGCGATCTTGTTCATTAATAACACCTTATGCCTCCCTCCTCTAGGTTCTATACCTTGCCTCTACCTTGAATCTCAAAGTCGATCCTCCAAGGACATTAGTCAACGTTATGCAATTTCGATGAAACTTCCTAATCCAATCGTTAAAATAAGGTAGGAAAAACTTCCCATGGTTAATAAGTGATTTTGCTTGAGTGAAGAGTTCATCTTTATTAAGGTCATGACAGAGGAGTTCAACAATCAACACCACCAACATGAAGGTAGATAGAGCGGTTGATGTGCCACATACCCTCATACATGATAGAATCCAATGGAAACGTTGTGTTGTTGTATTTGTAACTTCGAAAGATATTTTGATGTATATTATCATTGCATGTTGTTGTACCCCCATTGGGGATGTGTGTTACCTTTTTACGGGATGTCATCATTGTGTATGGTCACTGAGGTAAACCCTCCATTGTAAGTCGGGGCAATAGTCTCCATGTTAAATAAAGTAAAATGTATTTATGTGTATTCTTAGGTAGGTCGGCCCCACAAGTAACCTGGGTGACCTAGTGGTTGAGTTAACTAACTCAACAGAAGAATATAAATAGAGAGGCACTCTCCTCATTTGACACACACTTCACTTGCTCTCTGATGTGCACTTTAGGAGAGAGAGGAAGAGGAGGGACAAAGATACTGCAGAGATATTGTTCTTGGGTTATTTTATCTTGTCATCTTATCTTTGTGACGAAACTATTCTGAGAAAGTTTGCGGGGTTTTCTCCTTTATGGTTTCCTCGATTAAAATATGTGTCTTGTGTATCTTATGTATCTTTGATGTATTGTTGTGCTTGTTATTCTTTCAGATAAAGATCCTAAGTAAATTCACTTAGAAAAACTAAGATGGTATCGGAGCCACCCTGAAAGAAGGCATTGTGCATCAGAAATACAACTACAATGGCAGCTACTGGAAATTAGGGTGTCATGCTTGAAAACACTAGAAGACTAAATTTAGTCATCTTAGAACTTTCGCTATAACGCGAGATCGGAGAAGGATCAGAAGTCGAAACTTTTATAGGTTGAAGAGGAATTCTTGCTGTACCTTGTGTAAAAGTTTCATCCTCATAATCGCTATACTTCAGGAGATATGGTTCCTCCAAATCAAGGTTCTAGACTTGTCCAGAATACAGTCATAAACAGGTGACCTAGGGAAAATTACTATATCTCGGGCTAGGAAGGTCCAAACGAAATTTCACAAGATTTTGCAGTTAGGGCACTGACTGTAGTTTTTGTGGTCCGCTTTTCAGACCTAGAATGTGAAATAGTGACACGTGTCAGTCCGTACAAGTTCGCTATTCTGAACAGTCCCCAAAACAATCACCTTGGGAAACTCAACATAAGTCCCATTTGGAGAATCCATTTCTGCTCTAACCTATGGGGTTGGAAGGAAGACATATCAGACAATCGCAGTGCGAAGTTTCAGACTCTAAGGAGCCAAAACTTCAAAGATACAACAGAAGCAATATCAGACAATTTTGTAGAAGAGATTTGAAAACTAGGGCTTCCTGTTCTGGGAGCTTCCCACCACTGTTTTTCCGAAAATGAATACACTGGACAACTCGCCTTGAAGAGTCCCATCTTTGTGTCCAATCAGAAGTTTGAAATTCCAAGTTTGGAAAAATAGGGTTTCTCTGACAAACCCTAGGTCAACCAGCTCCAGAACCAGGTCGGACACCTCAAATCGGTAAGATCTAAATATTTGCTTTTTCCATTCGAGGTTCTAATTTGAAAATGACTAATCACACCCAGCTTGATGACAAGCTTGGTGAAGCTTACAACTTCCGAGTATGGAAGTATAGGACCTCCCTGTTCCTTGAAGAAAATGACTTGGATCAGTATTTCAGTAAAGAAGTTCTAAGAGCCCGTGGGGGATGAGGCTAAGGCTATCGCCATAAGAATCATTGCAGATTCTATTAAGGATCATCTCATCCCTCATGTGTCATCCTTGAAGACACCAAACGAAAGTGTTTGATGCTATGACAAAGCAATTGAAGAAGAAGAAGAGATCGTTATAACCACCTTGAATGGCCCTCCCAAGATCATGAGATTCATTCATTCGAGGAATGTGTGCCAGAAGGAAGTTGATTACCTTTAACATACTCTAGGAAGAGTGCACACAAGAAGAAGCTCAGATCATAATAAGAGAAGAGAAGATGGGAGCAACCGAAGATCAAGCTGCCATGATTCAAAGAGGATTGCTCAAGTGATGAGGAATGTGAAGGACTCAACTCATGAAGAACCTCTTATCCATCTCAGCATTTGGATAAGAAATGATGCAATTGTTAATGAAGAAGATGATGAAGGTTGAAGCTAAAGGCTCAAGAAGGAGTCTACCCACCAAACAAATAAAGATAAGTATTCAATTGTCATTTCATGATATTTTTTGGTTGTGCACTTGTTTATATTCAGTTGATGTATTATGCATGTTTGAGTGTTTGCATTTATACTATTGATTTGCACATGATGGGTAAGAAGTCAATGATAATGTACAACATTCCATTGCTATTTATTTAGATTTAATCCTCGTTGTTGGCATATTAGGAGTAGTACACACTCTTAATGACATTGGGGTTGAAGGTATCTAGAAGTTACTGTATGTGTACGGGATATGAATGGATGTTGTAGCATTGGCTAAAATAGTTGCATAGCTATGTGACATATATTTGTCACTATTAATATGTTTTGGAAATTATGAGATGTTTCTAGTCATGCAACTGAACTTGACTTGTAGATCATTCCGAAGAACGAGTAATGGCAGTTCAGAAGAGGAGCCTGAAGCTTCCCGTGTCAAAGACACAATGGCGAAAGAAAGAACTTCAGAAGAATATAAAGAAAACGGTAGATCCACCTCAAGAGATGAAGACCATCATGGGCACAAGAAATCAACTAAGATGAAGAATAACATGACGATACTTCCAAAGAAAGCAAGAGGCCTCAGACACACTCTAGTTATGTGACACTATTTAGTGACATCATTGATGCATAACCTTCCAACTAGGAAGAAGTAGCCAAGAAGAAAGGGAAGGAGACTATGATCAAAGAGAACTAGTTGATCAAGAGGAATGATGTCTAGGATGCGGTGTCGAGACCTGAAGGGAAGTTCGTAGTGTTGTCCATATGGATCTGCAAGATCTAGGATGGAACAGATGGCAACATCGAGGGATACAGGGCAAGAGTCGTAGCACAAGATAGAAGGCATAGACTACAAAAAGACATTTGCAACAGTTACGAGGTACACTTCCATTAGATCCATACGTGCATGTATGCAATGGGTGATACACTAACTGATATCAAGACAACATTCTTGAATGGTGTAATCGAGGAGGAAGTGTATGTAGAGCAGTCACTAGGAGTCGAGACACATGACAGGAAGACTCATGTGTGCAAATTAAAGGCAGCCTTGTAGGAGCTCAGAAGGCACCCATGAGATAGCACATACAGTTACTTGAGGAGCTTGAAGATCACCTAGAGTGATGAAGATCTTAACCTTCGCTACAAGGTTGAAGATGATAGCCTATAGTGGATGACAAGCTCACAAATGGGTGCGAGAAGAACTTTTCAACAAAGTTCAAAATAGAGGACCTTGGTATCCAATGACATTAGATGGATACATAGAAGATCAGTGGCAGAGGAAACTACTTGTCACTCCAGTACAAAATGTTTCAATACATAGAGTATGGAAGGCAGAGGGAGAATGATGCTTCGCTTCAGAGAGAGTGATTGCAGAAGTTCCTCAGGTTCGGCATGGTACAACAGGATGGACAACTTACTGATGGCCCTAGGCTTTACTGAGAGTAAAGCGAATTCCAACCTTTGTTTCAAGGTTGAAGGCAAAAGACCAGTGATGCTCTTGCTATATGTCGATGTCTTGTTCTTGAAAGGAGAGGACCAACTCATTGAAGATGCAAGGAAGAGACCTGCCATCGAGTTCAAGATGAAAGACCTAGGGATGATGCACTACTTCTTAGGCATGGAGGTGTGGCATAATGCGGATGAGATTTTCCTTGGTTAATGAAAGTATGCAGTGGATATTTTGAAGAAATTCAGAATACTGGACTGCAAGTCAGTAGCCACACCTATGGCATCAAACTTGAAGCTTTTGTGTGATACTTCATCAGAGTCGGTTGATGCCATGATGTATCGTCAGATGTTTGGCTCATTGATGTTCCTGACGAATACGAGACCAGACATATGCTTTGCTGTGAACACCCTGAGCCATTTCTTGACGGATTCGAGACATGTTCACCTGGTTGCAAAGCATGTATTGAGGTACCTAAAGGGTACAGTTGAGTATGGGCTCAAATATGATACGAATAAGAAGACTAACCTGCACGGTTGTGTTTATTCGGATTGGGAAGCTAGCGCCACTGAGAAGAAGAGCACTTTGGGTTGCTTTTTCAGTTTGAGACCCAGCATGTTCTATTGGTTTGGCAGGATGCAGTCCTGCATGGCGCTGAGTATAGCAGTGGTAAAATATGTTGCCACTTGCTCGACTATTTGTGAGGTAGTATGTTTCTTTTGAAAGCTACTATTTGATTTGATTGATTTGACTTGCATTTTTGTCTGATGCAAAGAGGACCAATGAAGCTCCAGTATGTGATCCAGATCGAAACCTCTCTGAAGAGGGAGTGATGAGTTCTAGCATAGTTGGTGAGATAGGTTGTCTGAACGTAAAATCTTGGCGAAGCTCGTAGGTTGCTCAGACGTAATCAGCCTTGTAGGTTGTCCCCTTATGTAATCAGTCTTGACGAAGCTCACAGGTTATCCATAGACGTAATCCGTCTTGATGTGGTTTTATGCGAGAAATATCCAAAGTCAAGTTTGAATACTTCAGAGAGAAGCTTGGTGTACTTCAGATCAAGGTTCCCTCCAAGGGGAGGTGATGAGTTTGGAAGATGTAGATGCACGAGAGCCTTTCTCACATGGTGGTAGGTGTGTCCTCCCATGGTGTAGATGTAAGGGTTGTGCTTCGTATGACGATGAGATGATCTAAAGATGACGAGATGGTAATAGGGGATTCAGGTTTTGCAGAGGCATATAATCAGTTCTGGGATGCTCCTCCAGGTTTTGCAGAGGCATATAATCAGTCCTGGGAGATCTTGTAGGTTTTGCAGAGGCATATAATCAGTCCTGGGATGCTCCTTCAGGTTTTGCAAAGGCATATAATCAGTACTGGGAGATCCTTCAGGTTTTGCAGAGGCATATAATCAGTCTTGGGATGCTCCTTCAGGTTTTGGAGAGGCATATAATCAGTCCTGGGAGATCCTTCAGGTTTTGCAAGGCAATAAGTCCTGAGCTATACCTACTTGATGATTTGAAGACCTACATGGAGGCTAGGCCTACATCCAGCATGAAAAAGAGTTGGCACTGTAGAAACTTCTGATGACAGATAGTATGGTACGATGATCAAATTATAAGAAGATGATGGCAACAACTATGATGAAGACTCTATAACTTCGTGATGATGACGATGCGATGAAGACTTCACCAAATGTGTTGATGACTATGTAGAGAGAGAATACTTTCCTAGTGAAGAGGGCATGTTGATGTATTTGTAACTTCGGAAGATATTCTGATGTATATTATAATTGTATGTTGTTGTACCCCCACTGGGGATGTGTGTTACCCTTTTACGGGATGTCTAAATTGTGTCTAGACCTTGAGGTACAACCTCCGTTGTAAGTTGGGGCAATAGTCCCCAATGTAACGTCATGTAATATGTACTTGTAGTCTCTCTAGGAGAAGTGGGCCCCATGTGAGATGACATGTAGGCTTGAATGTTATATTTGGTCAGTGACTTGAAAGGGTATAAATAGGGAAGCGATCTCCTTCATTTATACACACCACACACACTCTCTAAGGCGCATGAGAGAGAGAGACAGTCATAAGAGGAGAGAAAGATAGTTGCTGAACATTTCTTATTACTGCTTTTGATCCTCTTACTATTCTGAAGAAGTTTGCGAGGTTTTCTCCTTTATGGTTTGCCCGATGAAAATCTTTGTGTCTTGTGTATCTTTTATATCTTATGCATTTTGTTGTACTTGTTATTCTTTCAGATAAAGATCCTAGATAATCTAATCAGATCTTAAGAAAAACAAACACGGGTAACAAAATTCACTACAGTTGAATCCATTTTCTAAATGATACAATTCTTCTGATTCATTATTGGTATGTAGTAGGATTGCGAACTCCTCTGTAGCTATTGTTCTGCATCTATTAACATACCATCCCAAATATGGTTGGCTTCTGTCTCTCCATTCCTAATCTATCTTAACAACTTGCTGTTGGACACATCGAGCACATTGAAGTGTATAGATTTTGTTACTTTTTCAACAATGATAATCATCAACAACTTATTCAATATTATGCAAAGTACGTTGTTATCATTATATCAACAATTATAGCTCATCGTCACATATCATCATATCATCTTCACATAAGAAGCATAGCAAAACACAATACACAAGATTTTTACGTGGAAACCCAAGTCAGGGGGTAAAAACCACGAAAGCCTTGTAATAATAGTTTTCCAGCAACAACTGGAAGGAGGCAATAATTCCCTTGTTACAATGACTTCAATTCTCCAACTACAACCCCCTAATTTACAGCCTACAGCCTGAAGGAAGCCCTAGCTCCCTAAATTTCCTTACCCCATCCTGCTACCCTAATATGAAGATAGAAACTATTGAACCATGACCGCACTGATCCTGCAGACATGCTAATCAACACCTGTACTACACTGCACCACACTGCTCAACCTGCACCACACTGCACAACCACTGTCACTGTTGACCATTGCTCATCAACTGTCACTGCTCATCATCTGACGACTTTTCATCAATTGACCACTCCACCACACCTGTACCAATAACTTGTACCAACAACCTGTGCAAAACTATCTGTCTAATCAATATGTTGCTCACATCATCTAACACAGTCAATCTTAGACTAACCAACTGCACACTAAACTCAGTCCACTTGAGTCAAACCAACTGCTCATACAACTCAACTAGTGTGAGTGAGACCAACTGCACATAAGGCAACCTATGCCAATCCTGTTCAACTGAACGAACCTATACCAAACTGCTTGTGTACCTTTTTGAAGATCACGAGATGAAGAAACAATAGACAAACCAAAATAAACTCTAGATCAGGTCATCACATAGCCCTCATAACAAGCTTTCCAACGAGCCATGAATTTTGTAATTCTGATTCCGTATGAGAAAGTTATGGAAATTTTAGTGAATCTCTTCAATCCTCAAAGAAGCCCAAAAATTTCTCCTCCACAAAGTTTCGCACTTTTCTCCAAGAGTAGCGAAATACCAAAGAGAGACTTGATTCATGAATAAATGAAATGTTTGATCTTCTTTTTATACACAAAATTTCAATTTTTAATTGACCATGCCGACATGTAAATAACAAATTAATAATTAATTAAAGTAATTGCTTTTTGTTTGGTCGTCTGACCCAAAAGGTGAGGTAAATTTCTCTTGACAACTTTAAAAATTAAAATCTCTTCAACCGTGAGGAGTTAGGAGACGCTCCACATTGTTGTCCGTCGATTGCACACCAGCAGCAGAAATCTTCCAAAAGCTGTCTCCTCACTTGAGAAAGTGGGAGAGGTGTGACCTTGGGGGCAAGCACAGAGCTAGGTACTGTCACCTACTCCTAGGTCCTCTGTTTAGGCTAACTCCTAACGAAGCCAAGGGGGGTAGTCCCTACAAAAGAGTTTTCTAAGGCTCTTAAGGTTGTTAAAGTGTTTTAAGGTTGCGGATGCAGATGGGTGTTGTTTAGAAGTTTATTATGATATGATTAGAAGTGTTTGTTTATCATAAAAATGACAATTAATCAAAAGCAATCCACGTTGCTGACAAGAGATTACACAGATAAGCAAAGATTCCAGACTTGTAATCTAAGTATTCAGATATAACAATTAAAATGAACCATAGACAATTGATCAAGATAGATAATTATTCAAATATAACCAAGGACGAGTGCCTTATGGAGTCAACGAAATGCATGAATAAAGTGAAAAGTCTAGGAATCAAGCTAATGTGTATTAGATTGTCCGAATACTTTTGGTAGGTTTTAAAGTTTTTACGTGCTCTTAATTAAAGTGTCTGGAAATCCTAACCGGAAATACCTTCAGTGGCTCCGTTCGAAGACATGACGGATTTGTTTGGAATCACGGTTAGGTGTTCAATAACTTAACCAACCGTGTCCAGATTGGGTTGCCCGACGCCCACACTTGGAATTTGCCCACACGCCTGAGTATTTAATCGAGACAACGTCGGTGCGTTGGTTATGGGGTAAAAAGTTTTAATTATGTTCCTCTTGTGCGAACTTAGCAAGTTCGTTCACCGTTTTGAGTACGAGCCCAACCTGAAAGTCGGCAGAGCATACTAGGTGAAGGATGATCAACGAAGTTAATTAATTAAAGGGAATGTGTGTTGAAAAGTTTTATTAAGTCAATTGATTAAACTCTCCGACAAAGAACGCTCTTGACCTTGTCTTATGACGAAGGTTCAATAGTCTTATCTAGTCTAGATGCCTAATGCAAGGATGATGCAATACTAATGATGCTCTCCGATAGAGAGTGCTCTTGACTTGTGTTTCTGCAAATTCAAGAGTCTTACTTAATCTATTAATTGGATTAAACAATATGATGCACAAAAATTAAAATGAAGATGGTTGATTAAACTCTCTGACAGAGAGCACTCTTGATCCACCTTATGGTGAGATTCAAGAGATTTATGAATGTTAGGAAGTTGATTGACTTATATAAAAGATATACAATTAAGAGATGAAGTAATCAACTTGTTCAATAAATTAAAAGTGATAGACTAACAATTAGTATTCTAAGAAAAAGATGCAAATATTATGAGAACAAACACATCTAACCTAAGAATACAAAAAAGATGAACACAACACAAGCCTCCCCAAATGGGGGAGGATGAGAGTGGGGACTTAAAAACCCCACTCAAACAAAAGATATTTTATTAGAATTATACAACTTGCCTTTAGGAATTTAACCTTTGAAAGGACTTTTGAAGGAAAGCATACAACTCTATTATTATTGAACCTTATGTAAAAAAGGAGAGTGATTTACTTTTTATTTAAAGCTTTTCTTGAAACTTGCAAAAAAAGGAAAAGAAGATGTTGGATGAGATCAAAAGAACAAGGCAAAAGAAGGCTGAAATAAAAGGAAGAGGAGGGGAAGAAGGAGGGAAGACAAAGAGGAAGTCAAAAACAAGAGAAGGGAGGAATATGGCAGCGAGCTAGATGGCCAAAGAAATACAAGGAATGATGAAAAGGGGGCAACGAAAGAGAAGGAAGATGGCTGCCATAAAAATACAAAAACAGGGCAGCAAACAAAAAAGGGAAGAAAATGCACAAAACAAGGTGGAAGAAGGCCAAAAAACTAGGGCAAAAAGGGGGAAAAAAAGACACAAACTAGGGCACAATAGGGCTGTCCAAAGTGAAGAAAAGGGGTGGTAAACTAAGGCAAAAACGAGGCAGCGAAGAAGAAAAGGTAAGAAAAGGCACAAAACAAAGCAAGGAAGAAAAGGCTAGCAAGCAAGGGATCAAAGAAATTGAGGAGCAAAGAGAGAACTAGAAGAGGGAAGTTCGTAGATTCAGGTAACCAAGTATGTTTTTAATCTTTGTTGATGGAAGGAAGGAGGAACTTTGACTGTTATGTTTCTTTGTTGGATTGAGAAGCGCTTAGAAGAACCTGCAAAACGAAGGAATTAGATGAAAAAAAGCCATTGGTTCATGAAGAAGAGCTTGATCTCAAGCTTGTCCTTCACCTTTGATGATCCCTGCAAAACCCTTACACACAAAATTAAATCCGAACAAGATACTCATAAACTAGATTGTTAGCCCTTCTAGAGTATACAATGAATAATGATTTAATAATTGAAAAGGGAAGGGTAAGAGAGATATCACCAAAGACAATGTGAATCCACAACTACAATAACTCATGCATGGACCTCCAAAGTCACAACATTATTCCAATGTTAAACAAATATTACAATATTTTTGGCAGAGTGTTCATATCCAAAATCTCCATACGAATAGAGTTGAAAGAGCCTCTATTTATACAATGAGAGAGTGCTAAAACCCTAAAACCAAAAATCCAACCCTAACTGGCTCGACACAGAACCGGAGATCTAAAACCTAAAAATAAGAGCTGGGAGTGAGGGGAGGCCTCCACCTAGGCAAGGCGCCCCCACTCCAACCCTAACACTGCAAACCGGACCAAACTAGAGCCCACACGTGTGGAAGGCGCCCCTGTGCTGAGGGAGGGGGTGAGCTTGAGGAGAGACGTCTGGATGGTAGGTGAAGGCGTGAGCTAGGTAAGGAGGAGCCCACAGCTGGAGTAATCTTCAGTCTTCACCTCGATCAAATCATCGGACCAATGAGTGCTCTCCATCTCATCAAATTCGGGAGTTTAGCTGGAGATGACACATCTGCTAACTGAATATAAATTAATTGCTCACTGAATGCTGACTGAAGCTGAGTTATGATAACTCCAATCATCATAAATGCCCAATGAGATGTCACTTAGCCTTTTATTTCGCTCAATTTGGATTAATTTGGAGAGTTTGAATTTTCTTCTCTAAAATAATCATTTTTTAATAAAACCTCCATTTTTTGAGAAAAAATGCATTATGTGTCCGATTGATGATCCGAAAGTTGGATCTGACTGGTTGTCGGCCACGAATGATTTTTGGCTTAAGGTTAGAGCCTTCAATCACTGAATTCAGGGTCTGGATGACCGACTTATTACAAATGGGTTTTTTCCATTTAATTTATGGAAAAATTAATTAAAAAACTTAGGGAAATAATAAAAAATTTAAAAATTAAAAAAATAATTTTTAACCTGTTCAAAAAAAAGTTTTCGAATTTTTTTTTAAGGTCCTATTGACTTAGGACATGACCATGCTCTACTCTAACAATGCTTAGTAGGTTTATAACACTCAGTTGGGCTCTAATAACCCCCCAAGGCCCAGAATTCAACATCAGGCATTCCAGCTTTGGAGGAAGCGGGAGAAAACCTCGTCAATTATACTCGGCTATAGGCAAAGCATAATTGTCAAGGGCAAAAAACTCCTTGGAATACCTTAGTTGAGATTTTACGTCTCAGGAGACCGAACCACTCAAAAATACCCTACTAGCACATTTTATTACAAACCCCGTGGGGCCATGGTCAAAATTATTCAAATGAAAAACTGACTAGCCAATATTTGCTAGACATGAAGACGGATCAACTGATACACTGGAATCAAACATTGAACATGTTTGTCAATCGGCGGCTCCTTAGCTAATCCAACTAAGTGCAAAATTAGTGAATAACACACATATCAACAGAAAAGGATTGACGAGGACTATCTCCCTATGATGAGATTATTTGCAATTACTTGGTCCAATATTCTTAAATTCTTCAATTTGTATTGGACATCAAGACTCCACACAGAGGTTCCAAAGACCATGTTATCTTATGTATAAGTTCCAAGGTCAAAGGCTTCAATGGACATCATCAAAAGCACGAGGGATTCAATGGTCTTCACATCCACATACTTCACAATGCACATCAACAAGGAGGAGCGCTCCACCATATACTCATCATATCAAGGGTATCAAGGACCCCAACACCACCAATCAAGTGGAAACAAAGACGTTTTCAAGATTATCATCATCATATTCAAGGTCTCCATATCATTAAAAACATATCCAATGGTTCCACTATACATCTTCATCACCATAAGAGTACCAACACCCCAAAACAGGGGTACAAAAACCTCACCACTAGTTTGCAACACCTTATGGGCTTCATGTCGATGATCACAAGGCTACAACATGCCAATGACCATATACCGTCCAAGGGCCATCAAACCACCATATATGTGGGTTCAAGACCCAAACTTCCAAGGACACCATGGACCCCATAAGAAGGGGTTCCAACATACCACCATAAGTGTGGGTTCCAAGACCCAAGTCTCCACATGCAAGAGGATTAAGATCTAAGCTTGTGGGCTTAAGGACCCCACAAGAACTCAACAACCTCAAGACCATCCAATGCAAGCAATGGGACTCACCATCAACACATCAAGGGACTTACACAAATGAGCCACATCATCCATTCGACAACCAATCAAGAGAACAAAACAAGTACAAGCATAACAAGCAGCGCAAAGACCGGTAACCAAAGATCAACTAGGAACAAGGAACTCGACAGTGGACTAAAATGGGACCAAGATACAACTTAGGGGCACTTGACCAAGTCAATGCATAACCAGGGCTTTTGCCACTGTTCCAAGACCTCCAAGGGCTTCAAGCTTGGGCTTGGGCAACGTCAAAAGGGCTCCTCTGACACAGACAACCACAAACTAAGCACTAACCCTCAGTGGCCCCACAAGGGGCACCAATGACTCAACAGTTGGCATCAATGAGCAGACAACGTTGGCATCAATGACAACTTAATCAACACTTGTGGCATTGTGTGAATGTTTTAGTAAGAAAGGCTTTTGCAGATTAAACTGTTCAGTAATTGATTTAAGTCTTTCATCATTCATGTATGTGATAATTTTACCACCCAAGGGTGGTTTCAAAGTATACTTTGTTTTCATTCTCTATTCCCTACAATGTTAGGTGCTTGGAGACTGTCACACTGCTTATCTTCTGCAGCTTGTGAAAATACATTTTATAAATACTTGACGAGGGTCTTGATAATATTCACAGATTTGATTTTATGGACTTTTGCACATTTTATTTTGAAAAGTATCATAGTTAACAAGCCTAGGTAACTGTTGCTAAAGATTTAAATGCAATTTCCTTCCAATCAGATCTGATATATTTTTAGCTTATTCTAATTTGTCTTCCAACTTCATTTAATTGCTGACTGTAGATACTAATGAGATAGCTAGACTAAAATTACCACAGTTAAAAAGGTATCTTAATTGAAAAACATAATCATTATAAACTCAAGTTACTATAAGAAGTGCCCTATGCCTAAATAGAAAATATTGTCCAAGTTCCATGTATAGGTTATATCATTTACCATCATGCTAAAGTCAATTTTTCTGTTTGTTTGCAAACTCTTGCTAAATCACTGATGGAACTGTATCATTTACAGGCAGGCAAATATGTATGGCAAACATATGCCGAGGTCTTTGACCAGGTGTTGAAGGTAGGAGCTGCTATGCGTGCATGTGGGATTGAGCCGGTAAGTTGAAGAAACATAGTGTACAATATTTGTTAGATGATTGCATGGGATTTCATGATATTATATGTTCATTGAAAAGACTTCTTTCTCAAACATTGAGAAGAAATTTATGATGCATTTCTTGTTCCAAACATTATATGTTTTTAAAGCTTTTAATCTTCCAAGTGTTCAAGGGACTGAATGAATTTTGTGGTTACAGCTTGGACGCTGTGGAATTTATGGAATAAATTGTCCTGAATGGATTATAGCAATGGAGGTATGTAACCAAATAAAGACGCTGTTTTTGTTATCTTTTAGTAATCTCCTTTATCCATTATTCATGTTAGAAAATTCATTAGATCAAATAGATTCCAAGAGTATGACAACCTGAAAGTAGATTCTGTCTAGGGATCTCAGGTGACTGTTTCGTAAAATATATTCCATGCAAGTTTTTAGTTTTCATTTTCTTGCTTCATTGGTTTTCCTTAACTTGTTTTTAAGTCGTCTGAGGAGATTTTTCCATATTACCATCGTTTTCTCACTCTTTCAAATTGTTGATTAACTCTCTGATTTATTTATATGTTGGTTGAATAAAGCGAAATATAAATATGTCTGCATATTTTGCAGAGCTCAGGATATTTGGGTAGTGTGTTTATCATTTGAAAGTGAGAATATGAATATGTCTGCATCATTTTGCAGAGCTCAGGATATTTGGGTAGTGTGTCTATTATTTGAAAGTTAGAGTTGCAAAATAAATATGTAGTAGTAATTCTTGCAATCTATCAATAAAATGACTTTTTATGGAGAAATACAAAACACTATTTTGAATAGTTAAACAATTGCAAACCGTTTAGTATGCCATCTGCAAACTGTTATATATGACTTTCTTAGTGAAATGATTCAGAATATTCAATGCATGGAATTGATTTAAGAAACTAATTTATCTACAAGTTGGTTTTGTAGGCATGCTGTGGCCATAGTATTACATGTGTCCCTCTCTATGATACACTTGGTAAATTTTTGCTTCAACTTTTGTTATTTACAAAAGAATCAATTTTCATATATTTGATATTTCTTCTTTATTGTTGTCTTTGTAATGTAGTCACTTATTTCGAATTCTTCCTAGTGCATATGTTGTGATAATATTCTGGGTAATCCACTCTGTAATTTCTTTGATTGATTATTTTGGCTGGGGAAAAGGAGAAAATGCTGTTGAGTTCATCTTAAGGCATGCTGAGATCAACATTGTATTCGTTCAAGAGATGAAAATCCCCAATGTAAGAACCCTTGATCTTCTTCCATTCTAGAGACGAATCTCTAGCAGCTTACTTCCTGACCCAAACAGTGTTTGGTAGATTGGTGTTTTATTTTATGCTGATTTGGAAACAAACTTGAGTTGTTGATGCAGCTATTCAAGTCTATAGAAAAGTGTCCTGGACAAGTAAAGGGTGAGGTTTTCTTTCAGATTTAATAGCTTTCTGAAGTATGCTTCTACTTGAGTTAGGTGTTGCTTAAACAAAATTGTTTCAGGTCCGTGCATTATGGTGGCTTTGGGTTGCTTTGCTCACGCCTATGTTATTGTCTTTGTCTGGACGCTACAGCTTTAGTTTCTTTTTCAAGTATTACTGGTGAGCAAGAGGAAGAAGCTAGAAGGTTGGGAATAGCAGCATACTCCTGGCAGATGTTTCTAAAACTGGTTTGTACTTTGTCCTACCAATTTTAAAATTATTTTTATAATGTTACTAGCCTTATAAATTGATTCTAATTGTTTTAGAGCAGAACAGAACAGAAGTAATAGAAGTAATAATCTTTTTGGGGTTTTTTTCTACATTTGTATTTTTCCTGAATCTATAATCCAGTGAATCTGATAGCTTAGAAATTTATTAGTGGTGTAAAGTGTGAGAATGCTTACAGTATAGGAGTTCGGTTCTTTTGGAAATAAGATAGTTCTTTCCCTAAATTTAATTGATGCATCTGGTAGTTCACCTCTATTATTGTCTCGTTTGCTTGATATTTCTGCAAACACAGAAGTCTTGGTTGTCCATTATGTCAGGCTGGACCTTTAAGAAAAAGGTTTGGAGTAGAGTGTTCAACAATTACTTGGGCAGGTTAGTGGAAATAGGAGGGTTCTTGTTCCCATACTTTGTTCTATGGCCTGAAATGTTGGCAGAGGAGACAATCAAGAAGTCTCCAAAGAATTCCTTGTTATTGAGTGGATGTGGAAGAATTCCAATGGTTGTCAAGGTTTTGAAGGGCAGGAGTCATGGCAGGCTGAGGGATGTCATTTTCTGCGATCATCTCAATGGCTTCTTCGTTCTTCTGAGTAAGCATTTTTGCGAGGCCCTGTCCCTTGATTAAGTTAGTGGGCTTTATCTCAAGGTCATATTCCTGAATCTTGGACACCCATGTACCCCTTATTCCTAAACAATCCTTTTGAGAAAGGATATCCTTAACATTAGTGTGGGGAACATATCCGATAACCTTGGAATACCCGATATAAGTCCTGAAATGTTTTAAAGATTTAACCAAGGCATAAGCCTGCTTCTCCATGATGGTATACTTTAGCTCGGAATTCTGCAAGGCTCTACTCATGAATGCTATAGGTTGCTCAAACCCTTCGATGTTCTTTTGGAGCAACACACCTGCTATAGTGTCTTCAAAAGCAAAGGAAAAGATCATGAAATCCTTGCGTAATCAAGGCTGACCAAGATCGGAGACTTGGAAATGGCATCTTTAATAGTGTCAAAAGCATTCCTTCCTTCATCAGTCCATATGAATTTAACATTTTTCTTTAGGAGAGCTTGCATAGGCTTCATGAGTTCTGCTAGGTTAGGAATGAATCTCCTGATGAAGTTAATGTGACCATTAAATGATTGGAGACCTTTAATATTTATGGGAAGGGGAATCTTTTGTATAGCTTCTATCCTCTCAGGATCAACTTTGACCCCGTCTTTGTTGATAATGTGACCTAAAAAGCTTTCCTTCTTCAATACCTAAAATTGACTTAGCTGGATTCAAAGAAATGCCATACTTCCTACACCGCTCGAAAATATGCCTGAGATGACCAACATGGCTGGATCTCTCCTTCGAAAAAACAGTGAGATCATCTTAGTAGATTTCAATGATTTTTCCAATCAACTCCTTCAAGGCATAATCCGTGGCCCTTTGGAAAGTAGCTCCTGCATTTAAAAGGCCAAAAGGCATTCTCAGATATTCAAAGGTGCTCCAAGGAGTTGTAAAAGTGGTTTTATGCCTATCCTCCTCTTGAATGACTACCTGATTATAGCCCGAAAATCCATCCAGCATCGACATCATGCTTGATCCAGTGACCCGTTGGAGGAGGGTCTCCATGTTGGGGAGGGGGTAATTGTCCTTTTGACATGCTATGTTTAGATTCCTGAAATCTATACATATCCTTATGCTCCCGTTCTTCTTTCTAACTACGACTAAGTTAGAGCACCACGTTGAATGTCTCGTAGGAGCTATTATTCCTGCTGCTAGCATTTTTTCTAACTCCTTTTTAATGATTGGTGCTAACTTAGGATTTATTTGCCTAAGTTTTTGTCTGAAAGGCTTGCCTTTTTGACATTTTGGTTTCAAGGGAATAGTATGTTGAAATACGTCTTCCCTATAAGCTTTGTACTCGTCATAAGTAAAGGAAAATACATCCCGATACTCTTTGACTAGATTTATGAGGTTGTTTCTTTCTTTTTCGGAAATACCTTTTCCAATTTTTATGATTTTCGGTTCTGTTTCCGTCCCAATGTTGATTTCAATGTAATCATCTGGCTTCATTTACTCAACATTGCTCTTTCTTCTGTCCTGTCTATCAAAGATGTTTTCTAAGGCAACAAAGCCACGTGTTACAGGATTGAAACGGTTTCCCTCATCCTGATATTCTTTACCTTCCTCACGTTCATTGGCTTTATAATTGGAAAATTCATCAATATGATTAATAAATTTCAATATTTGTGCATCATCTTGGAAAACTTGCCAATGTTCAAAATTATCAGGAACATAAGGTCTGAAGTTAATATCTAAAGGACAATCCCCCTCTAACATCTCATCCGATGGCTGAAGAGTTGACGCTGAAACTGCAAGCTTATCGGAGGCACTATTATGATCTCTAGGGACTGCTTCTATGTTAAGGGCATCAAAGTATTCCATCGTATCCCAGATTGCATTTCTATATTTTTTAAGTCTTTGACACTTACATGCAAATTGACCCTTAACTTGTTGGACAATTAAATTAGAGTCCCCTTTAATATTAAGCAAGTTAATCCCCATGTCCTTGGAAATCTCAATGCCCAGTAGAAGTGCCTCATATTCCGCCACATTGTTAGTTGCTTCGAATTCCAATCTGAAAGTAATGTTGAAAACCTTACCCTCTCGTGAAATAGTGACAACACCAGCCCCCTTGCCTGTTCTAGATTTAGCACCATCAAAATTCATTCTCCACAACTCACTAAGTTTTTCAGTCTTCATCTCTTCTTGGATGGGTTCCAAGAAGGTGGAGTTGATTTGATAGGAACCATTTTCATCAGTGTGGTAAGCATACTCATTTAATGGTCTTTGAGGGTTTTCAACATGGTGTCTTTTTTCCTTTTCACAATACAACTTAACAAGTGAAAACTTTGACGCCAGTACGGTGGCATAGGTCCAATCCATCTGGATTGATCCTCCCAAAGTGGCACCCCATTTCCTAGAAAGCAACATACCCCATTTGTCTGGAACATCAATAACAAGGATGTCCATGGTGATTTGGATATCCGGATACTTAGCCAATCTAACTAACTGGTTCTCAATCATCCCTTCAACTTTAACCGGTCTAGAGTCCATGGCACATACATTCTGGTATGGCCTTGTGGTTCTTAAGTCAAGCTGCTGCATGACTTTTTTGGTCATGATGTTGGAACTAGATCCCGAGTTTAACATACAATTGTGTAGAAGAAGATCACCCATCATCAATGATACGTAGAAAGGGGGATGATCTTCTTTTCTTGGGTCCCTAGTATGCAGAAGTATAGGTGGATCGACAAAGACATTATTCGAAGTTCGCTCAACGGTATCAGAAAAAGTGACCTTTTTAGGGGTAAGGGGCTTTGTAGAATTTTAAGGACTTTCTTCGGTTTGAGAATCAACATTACTCGGAGGGTCTAGGATTTTCAAAGTCTCTCTCTTTGGCCAAGGATTTTACATAATTCAAGGACTGGAACAGGGACTTTTGTATTTGCTAGCCAATTACCTTAGTCAAAACTTAAATCAACAATTTCTTTAGTTTCTACTTCTTTGGGAGGATTAGGAGCTGTTACCTTAGGAATATTCTGTGCAGAAGACCCCTTTCTTTGATAAGTTATTCCCTTGAAGTTCTGAGTGTTGTTGATTTGCTCGGCTGAAGGCATCTCACCATAGTACTGAGTTAAGTTATCAACTTTCTTTTCATAACGATTGGCCTGTGGCTAATTTCCTATGGGGATGCTAGGGATGTCATCTATGTTGTTGATAAAATCAGGCTCACTTGTCGACGTATTCGGACCACAACCTTCGAGGTGACCATGCTCTTGAACATAGCACGCATAGTGGCAGCCAGATTCCTCATGGAAATCTCTGCATGCTTTGCAAAATGGTTTATACTGCTCAACCATGTTAGCGGCCTCTAGCTGATGGGGAGGCCTCTACTCATGGTTGGGAGGCTTTCTTTGCCAAGTTGGCTTGGCAGGAAAGGTTTTAGGAGCAGGCTGAGTTTGAGTTCTTTCCATCGTTATCACCCTATTTTGAATCTTCAACTGCGCTAAGTGTTTCTATTCCGCTTCCTCCATATTTTTCTTCATCTCCCTTTTCATCTCAATCATTTGTTTTTCATAGGCATCCTTCATAGCTGATAAAGGATCCTTGTCTTTAGGTTCACTAATTTTCAAAGGGGTTGAAGACCTTGAATAACCGTGGAGGTTAGATTCACCACATGATTGCATGTTCAGATCGATTTTGATTGCCATTTCCTGAGCCTGGAGCAAGTTAGCAGGTTCCTTGTCTCTGATCTGGTACTGCGTTTTGCCACTAAGTGCCTCAATGTAATAGACCAGGATGGTTGGTGCAGTTGGGGTATAATCAGTAGGGATGGCTTTTGATAATTCAGTGAACCTAGTATTGAACTCGTCCATTGTTTCCGTATCTTTCTTTTTTATGTTGGTCAGGGACGCAAGTTGATGCCGAGGTTCTTTCTTTTCACCGAACTTGTTGGTGAAAGAGGTTTTAAAGGAACTAGAGTGTCAAAAGCATTATCTGGCAAATTGTTATACTAGTCGTCGACCTTTCCATCCAAAGATAGAGCAAATAACTTCATATATACGTCATCATGTTGGCTGACCGGATCACTGACATAAGCGTTGATGCACCTAGAAAAGTTCCTGAGGTGCATGGCGGAGGTAGTGGCATCAGTGCCTGTATACATCGGGAGCTTCTCGACAGCTTTGTCGGGAAGATGGTGGGGTTGACCTGCTATCTGAGAAAAGTCAAGCTGAGTAAAATACTCGCCCATTATGTCGGAAACAGAGGTATTAGTGTTTTCTAGAAATAAAAGGTGGATGTCTGAAACAGACTTAGATCCAAGTTCTGCAAGGATCCTACGAGAAGTTAGTTTGTTCAATCTCCTCCTATATACTTTTTCAGGGTCAGGGATGAAATCGAACAAACCTTCAGAGTTTCTTCTAGTAGAATACCTTGAGGTGTTAACTGACAGTGGAGTCGCCAGGTGGACTTAAGTCTAATTTTGGAGAGTGATTGGACTAAAAATCTACCAAAAAGGGAAAACGGTAAAAACTAAAAGAAACAAAGGTCGTCTAGGAACAAAAAGATTTGTCCCCGGCAACGGCGCCAAAAGATGTTGTACGCTGATTGCACACCAGCAGCAGAAATCTTCTGAAAGCTGTCTCCTCACTTGAGAAAGTGGGAGAGGTGTGACCTTGGGGGCAAGCACAGAGCTAGGTACTGTCACCTGCTCCTAGCTTCTCCGTTTAGGCTAACTCCTAACGGAGCCAAGGGGGGTAGTCCCTACAAAAGAGTTTTCTAAGGCTCTTAATGTTGTTAAAGTGTTTTAATTAGTTCCGGATGCAGATGGGTGTTATTTAGGAGTTTATTATGATTTGAAGTGTTTTGTTTATAAGAGAATGATGATTAATTAGAAGCAATCCATGTTGCTGACAAGAGATTACACAGATAAGCAAAGGTTCCAGACTTTTAACTAAGCATTCAAATATAACAATTGAAATGAACCATAGACAGTTTTGATCAAAATAGAAAATTACTCAGATATAACAAAGGACCAGTGCCTTATAGAGTCAAATAAATGCGTGAATAAAAGTCTAGGAATTAAGCTAGTGAGTATTAGATTTTGCGAGTGCTCTTGGTAGGTTTTAAAAGTTTTTAATGGTGGTCTTGCTTAAGGTAGCTGGATATCCTAACTGGAAATATCTTCAGTGGCTTCGTTCGAAGACATGACGGACTTGTTTGGTGTCACAGCTAAGTGTTCAATAACTTAACTCACTGTGCCCAGATTGGGTTGCCCGACGCCCACACTTGGAATTTGCTCACATGCCTTGCTATTTAAACGAAACAACGCCGGTGCGTTGGTTATGGGGTGAAAGTTTTAATTAAGTTACTCTTGTGCGAACTTAGCAAGTCCGTTCACCGTTCTGAGTACGAGCCCAACCCGAAAGTTGGCAGAGCATACTAGGTGAAGGATGATCAACGAAGTTAATTAATTAAAAGGGGTGCGTGTGTTGAAGGTTTTATTAAGTTAATTAATTAGACTCTCCGATAGAGAGCGCTTTTGACCTTGTCTTATGACAGAGGTTCAAGAGTCTTAATTAATCTAGATGAGACTAATGCAAGGATTATGCAAACTAAAGATGCTCTCCGATAGAGAGTGCTCTTGACTTGTGTTTTTGCAAGTTCAAGAGTCTTACTTAAGAATTAATTGATTAAACAATGTGAACATGAAGCAAAGATGATTTATTAAACTCTCCGATAGAGAGCACTCTTGATCCACCTTATGGTGTGATTTAAGAGATTTAAGCAGTTGATTTACTTAAAAAAGATAAACAAAAAATAGAGTAATCAACTTAGCCAATGAATTAGATGTGATGGATTAACAATTAGTATTCTAAGAATAAGATGTAAATAATGATGAAAACAAGCACATCTAACCTAAGCATACACAAGTAAACACAACACAAGTCTCCCCAAATGGGGGAGGATGAGAGCGGGGACTTAAAAACCCCACTCAAACAAAAGTACTTTCTTGAAATTACAATTTTAATCCTTCAAAGGACTCTTCAAATGAAAGCATATAACTCTACAATCATTAAAATTTGCGTAAAAAGGAGAGTGCTTTACTTTTACTTGAAGCTTTTCTTGAAACTTTTCTTGAAACTTAGCAAAAAGGGAAGAGAATAAGTTTGAATGAGAGCAAAAGAGCAAGACAAAAGAAGGCTGAAAATAAGAAGAAAATGACAGGAAGAAGGAATGAAAACAAAGAGAAGGTCAAAGACAAGGAAAATGAGGAATAGGGCAGCCAGCTATGAGGCCAAAGGAGTATGAGAAATGATGAAAACGGGGCAGCGATGAAGAAAGAAGATGGCTGTCATAAAAATAAAAAAACAGGACAGCGAACAAAAAGGGGAAGAAAATGGCCAAAACAAGGTAGAAGAAGGCTAAAGAACTAGGGCAAAAAGGGGCATAAATTAGGGCACACTAGGGCTGTCCAAAATGAAGAAAAGGAGTGGTAAAAAGAGTAAAAACGGGGCAGCGAAGAAGAAAGAGTAAGAAAATGCAAACAAAGCAAGGAGGAAAGGGGCTAGCAAGCAAGGAAACAAAAGAGGCCAAAGAGCAAAGAGAGAACTAGAAGAGGGAAGTTCAGTAACCAAGTGTGTTGTTTAATATTTGTTGATGGAAGGGAGGAGAAACCCCGACTGTTGTGTTTCTTTCTTGGATTGGGAAGTGCTTAGGAGAACTTGCAAAACGAAGGAATTAGATGAAAAAGAACCACCGGTTTATGAAGAAGAGCTTGATCTTTAAGTGTGTCCTTCACCCTTGATGATCTCTGCAAAACCCTTACAAACAAAATTAAATCCGAACAAAATACTCATAAACTAGATTGTTTGCCCTTCAAGAGTATATATTGAATGATGATTTAATAATTGAAAAGAGAAGGGTAAGAGAGATATCACCAAAGACAATGTGAATCCACAATTCTAATAGCACATGCATAGACCTCCAAAGTCACAACTTTATTCCAATCTTTAAACAAATATTACCATAATTTTGGCAGAGTGTTCATACCAAAAATTTCCATCCGAATAAAGCTGAAAGAGCCTCTATTTATACAATGAGAGAGTGCTATAACCCTAAAACCAAATTACATAACCTGACTGGCTTGGTAACACCACTAAGAGCCTGGACCTAAGAATCAAGAGCCGGGAATGAGGGGAGGCCTCCACCTAGGCAAGGCGCCCCCACTCCAACCCTAGCCACTACAAACAAACCTAGATTGAGCCCACACGTGTGGAAGGTGCCCTTGTGCTGAGGAAAGGCGTGAGCTTGAGGAGAGACATTTGGATGTAGGTAGAACCACCTTTTAGGTATGGATGAAGCCCCTGCTAGGTTTGGGAAGGCCACTGATGGTGTAAGCTTCAGTCTTTACCTCGATCAAATCATCGGACCAATGAATGTTCTCCATCTCAATTTTTAGCTGGAGATGACAGATCTGCTAACTGAATATAAATTAATTGCTCACTGAATGCTGACTGAAGCTGAGTTATGATAACTCCAATAATCATAAATGCTCAATGAGATGTCATTTAGCCATTTATTTCGTTGAAAATAGATTAATTTGGAGAGTTTTAATTTTCTCCAAAATAATCATTTTTTAATAAAAATTCATTTTTTTCCTCAAAACTGACGTGTTTGAGAAAAAATGCATTATGTGTCCGATTGATGATCCGAAAGCTGGCTCTGACTGGTTGGCTGATCAAGAATGATTTTTGGCTTAAGGTTAGAGCCTTCAATCACTGAATTCGGAGTCCGGATGACTGATTTATTAAAAACGGGATTTTTTCATTTAATTTATGGAAAAATTAATTAAAGAACTTAGGAAAATAATTACAAAATTAAAAAAATTAAAAGATAATTTTTTCCCTGTTTGAAAAAGATTTTTTTGAATTTTTTTTACATGTCCAGATGATTTAGGACATGACCATGCTCTACTTAAATAATTCCTAGTAAGTTTATAACACTCAGTTGGGCTCTAATAATTCCCCAAGGCCCAGAATTCAATATCGGGCATTCCAGCTTTGGAGGAAGCGGGAGAAAACCTCGTCAATTATACTCGGCTGAAGGCAAAGCATAATTGGCAGGGGCAAAAAACTCCCTCGAATACCTTATTTGAGATTCTACGTCTGAGGAGACCGAACCACTCAAAAAACACCCTACTAGCACATTTTATTACAAACCCTGCGAGGCCATGGTCAAAATTATTCAACTCAAAAACTGGCTAGCCAATATTGGCTAGACATGAAGACGGATCAACTGATACACTAGAATTAGACTTTGAACAAGTCTGTCAACCAGCGGCTCATTAGGTAACCCAACTATGGTACAAAAAAGTTGGTAACAATGCCCACACTTGGAATTTGCCCACATGCCTCGGTATTTAAACGAAACAACGCCGGTGCGTTGGTTATGGGGTAAAAGTTTTAATTAAATTACTCTTGTGCGAACTTAGCAAGTTCGTTCACCGTTCTGAGTACGAGCCCAACCCGAAAGTCGGCAGAGCATACTAGGTGAAGGATGATCAACGAGGTTAATTATTTATGGGGTGTGTGTGTTGAAAATTTTATTAAGTTAATTGATTAGACTCTCCGATAGAGAGCGCTCTTGACCTTGTCTTATGATAGAGGTTCAAGAGTCTTATCTAATCTAGATGAGACTAATGCAAGGATTATGCAAACTAAAGATGCTCTCTGATAGAGAGTGCTCTTGACTTGTGTTTTTGCAAGCTCAAGAGTCTTACGTAAGAATTAATTGATTAAACAATGTGAACATGAAGTAAAGATGATTTATTAAACTCTTCGACAGAGAGCACTCTTGATCCACTTTATGTTGTGATTCAAGAGATTTAAGCAGTTGATTTATTTAAAAAAGATAAACAATTAAAAATAGAGTAATCAACTTAGCCAATGAATTATATGTGATGGATTAACAATTAGTATTCTAAGAATAAGATGTAAATAATGATGAAAACAAGCACATCTAACCTAAGCATACACAAGTAAACACAACAAAAGCCTCCCCAAATGGGGGAGGATGAGAGTGGGGACTTAAAAACCCCACTCAAACAAAAGTACTTTATTGAAATTACAATTTTAATCCTTGAAAGGACTCTTCAAATGAAAGCATATAACTCTACAATCATTAAAATTTGCGTAAAAAGGAGAGTGCTTTACTTTTACTTGAAGCTTTTCTTGAAACTTAGCAAAAAGGGTAGAGAAGTTTGAATGAGAGCAAAAGAGCAAGACAAAGAAGGCTGAAAATAAGAAGAAAATGATAGGAAGAAGGATGAGAACAAAGAGGAAGTCAAAAGCAAGCAAAGGGAGAAATAGGGCAGCCAACTATGAGGCCAAAGGAGTATGAGAAACGATGAAAACGGGGCAGCGATGAAGAAGGAAGATGGCTGTCATAAAAATAAAAAAACAGGACAACGAACAAAAAGGGGAAGAAAAAGGCCAAAACAAGGTAGAAAAAGGCTAAAGAACTAGGGCAAAAAGGGGTATAAACTAGGGCACACTAGGGCTGTCCAAAATGAAGAAAAGGAGTGGTAAAAAGAGTAAAAACGGGGCAGCGAAGAAGAAAGAGTAAGAAAAGGCAAACAAAGCAAGGAGGAAAGGGGCTAGCAAGCAAGGAAACAAAAGAGGTCAAAGAGCAAAGAGAGAACTAGAAAAGGGAAGTTCGGTAACCAAGTGTGTTGTTTAATCTTTGTTGATGGAAGGAAGGAGAAACCCTGATTGTTGTGTTTCTTTCTTGGATTGAGAAGTGCTTAGGAGAACCTGCAAAAGGAAGGAATTAGATGAAAAAGAACCACCGGTTTATGAAGAAGAGCTTGATCCTTAAGCTTGTCCTTCACCCTTGATTGTCCCTGCAAAACCCTTACAAACAAAATTAAATCCGAACAAAATACTCATAAACTAGATTGTTAGCCCTTCATGAGTATATATTGAATAATGATTTAATAATTGAAAAAGAGAAGGGTAAGAGAGATATCACCAAAGACGGTGTGAATCCACAATTCCAATAACTCATGCATAGACCTCCAAAGTCACAACTTTATTCCAATCTTTAAACAAATATTACAATAATTTTGGCAGAGTGTTCATACCCAAAATCTCCATCCGAATAGAGCTGAAAGAGCCTCTATTTATACAATGAGAGAGTGCTAAAACCCTAAAACCAAAAATCCAAACCTAATCGGCCTGGCCACCTGATAGAGAAGCTGAACCTAAAATGAAGCGCTGGGAGTGAGGGGAGGCCTCCACCTAGGCAAGGTGCCCCCACTCTAACCCTAAACACTGCAAACAACCCTGAATTGAGGCCACACGTGTGGAAGGCGCCTTCAGGAGAGAGAGGGGCGTGAATGGCTGAAGGAGGCGTCTGGATGTTGGTAAAGACACTTCTTAGGTCTAGATGCAGCCTCTGCTAGGTTTGGGAAGGCCACTGATGGTGTAAGCCTCAGTCTTTACCTCGTTCAAATCATCGGACCAATGAGTGCTCTCCATCTCATTCTTTAGCTGGAGATGACACAACGACTAACTGAATATAAATTAATTGCTCACTTAATGCTGATTGAAGCTAAGTTATGACAACTCCAAACATCATAAATGCCCAATGAGATGTCATTTAGCCTTTTATTTTGCCGAATTTGAATTAATTTGGAGAGTTTTAATTTTCTCCAAAATAATTATTTTTTAATAAAAATTCATTTTTTTCCTCAAAACTGACTTTTTTGAGAAAAAAGGCATTATGTGTTCGATTGATGATTCGAAAGCTGACTCTGATTGGCTGGCCGATCAAGAATGATTTTTGGCTTAAGGTTAGACCCTTCAATCACTGAATTCGGAGTCCGGATGACTGATTTATTACAAATGGGTTTTTTCCATTTAATTTATGGAAAAATTAATTAAAAAACTTAGGAAAATAATTAAAAAATTAAAAAAATTAAAAAATAATTTTTTCCCCGTTCGAAAAAGATTTTTTCGAATTTTTTATATATGTCTAGATGACTTAGGACATGACCATGATATACTTAAACAATGTCTAGTAGGTTTATAACACTCAGTTAGGCTCTAATAACCCCCCAAGGCCCAGAATTCAACATTGGGCATTCCAGCTTTGGAGGAAGCGGGAGAAAACCTCGTCAATTATACTCGGCTGAAGGCAAAGCATAATTGTCAGGGGCAAAAAACTCCCTAGAATACCTTATTTGAGATTCTACGTCTCAGGAGACCGAACCACTCAAAAAATACTCTACTAGCACATTTTATTACAAACCTCGCGGGGCCATGGTCAAAATTATTCAACTCAAAAACTGGCTAGCCAATATTGGCTAGACACGAAGACGGATCAACTGATACACTGGAATCAAGCATTGAAAATGTTTGTCAACCGGCGGCTCCTCCGGTAACCCAACTAAGTGAAAAATTAGTGGATAACAGAACCCACAAAAGAGACCCATGAATGATGAGTTGAGAAGAACCCCTCTGGGAAAGACATCACCAGACCCTAACGTTGTTAATTTGATTGAAGAGAAAGTACAAGATAAACCTAATTATCCATCCAAGATGAAAAGGAACAAGATGTTGAATTATTGTAATTTCGAAATGTATTCATTTACTGTACCTCGATGTTCCTACTAGGAGAATCATTTGTATTTCATTCTACCCCGTAGTTCCTATCGGGAGAATCATTAATATTGTACTAGGTCAGTAAAGAGTCATGATGAAAACCCTTCGTTGTTAGTCGGGTCATTAGCACCCTCATAAATATAATATTAAGTTGTTTTGAGTCCTCCTAGAGAAGTCAACCCAATCAAGTTTAGTGGGGCCTACTTAGTTGAGTGAAAAGTTAAGTGAGCGGAAGAATATAAATAGAGGGAGGCGCTCCTCATTTGAGACACACAGACACACTTGTGTAGTGCATGAGAGAGAGAGAGAGTCTTATTTGCAAGGAGGAGAAGGATCGGTCTGAAGTCTTATCTTTTATCTTTTTGATCATCTATATTGAGGAAGCTTTTCTTGCTGGGTTTTTCCCTTTAGGATTTTCCCAGGGTAAATCTGTGTTGATCTTGTGATACTGTTTCTTTCAGTGATCCTGTATGCTATTTTTATTGTGAAATTGAATTGAATACTGATAATCTAGCTTAGCATAGAGAATCTTAACACAAGATTCACCCAAGAAGATCAATTTTATGGTTAATTTAACGAAATGTTTGGGAGAATTTTGTTTGGTGTGGAGGGAGATATTTGAGAAGATGTCACTAGCATAGATCCTGCTAGCTCTCTAAGGTAAATAAATGAAGTAAGCTAGCCCCTAGTCCAAATCTACGAGAAGGAGAAGGCATAGTTTGATATGTCTACTCATTCAGTGCTTGTGCCTTCGGGAGAAGGATCTAGTTCATGACACGATGAACCTTACACCACTTTTCCTATACATACCTAGTTACAGAGAGCCTTTGGGGACTTCTGGACCGGGAACGAAACACAAAAGAACATCATACTTCTGCACTTTGAAAGAGGTGATATTGAGTCTATGGAGAGTAATAGAAACCCAAAAGTTTTGGTGGGAAGGGTTTCCCTTCTGTGTGATGGTGAGTCGGCTAGATTTGATACCATCGGGCATGCAATGAACCTTAGAGTTGAGCGTACATATCCAAGAGGAAATGATGATGTGCCTTTGACTGTTACTTATGATATACATGTTGTCCTATCTACTGTAAATCAAAGGAAATTCAACTATGGCGATAGAGTTATTTTACAAAATCGTGACTATCATCGTATTGATAGAGGATATGACAAATTTGAAATTATGGATTGGTCCTTCTACAGTGGAACGTTTCGAAGGAGGATTTTGTTATTTGTCCATTGAGAATGGGCATCAGTTTCGCATTCCAATACATAAGAGTCTATTGCGGGACTTTATCTCTGGCATGGCCTAGAAACAACTTTTTCAACCAGTAGCTTAGAGTAGGAAGCCGAATAAGCTCACTTGAGCAGCAAGTTTGAGTCTTTCTTTTCCTAAGTGTTGAGTGTGTCTTGAGTCTTATTCTGTGTTGAATCTTGTAGGCCATTGAGTTTGGCCCTTTCTCTTTGAAAGTTATTTGGCAAACCATCCGGTGAACTTGGCCTCACTAACCAAGCCATATACTTCATAGTTAGAGACACAGAAAAACATGGAGTCCATCATGCACAGGGGTCAAAGTGGGGAAAAGGATCTTCAATCTCACAGGTCTCAATCAAACATAAGTCATGGAAGCTCCAGTGCTGAATCTCGCAAGTCAGATTTGAAAGGTGAAGACTTGAGATCTCCAGAAACCAAGCACACCAGTCAACTTGCCTCAGTCAAGCGCATCTCCTGAACCTGAAGAAGCTGAAGCTAAGGAGAAGCACATGAAGGATATGATTAGGGCACAAAGGATTATTGCTGACTCTATCAAGGATCACTTGATCCCTCAAGTGTCATCCAAGAAGACTCTGAAAGAAATGTATGATGCCCTATCAAGAATGTATGAAGGAAGAAACATCAACAAAAAGATGAATCTAAGAGCTCAACTGAAGAGCACCAAGATGAGTCATGGAGAATCCATCCAGGACTACTTCACAAGGGTCTCTTATCTTAGTTCAAGGAATAACTAGAAGCCATTGGAGACAAGCTTGATGAAGATGAGTTGGTTATGACTGCCCTCAATGGTCTCACTAGACCCTGGGAGTCATTCATCCAGATGATGTGTGCCAGGAAGGGAAGCTTGAAGTTTGATGTTGTATGGGAAGATTGTATTCAAGAGGAGACTAGAGTGGAAAACAGAGAACCTCTATCGAAGGAAGATGATCAAGCCCTAGCCACTCATACGAAAAGAAGAAGAAGTCAACCTAACTTCAAGAAGAGAAACCACAAGGAGTCTCAACCTCCCAGAAGAATCCAAAGAACAAGAGAAAGTCCTCCAAGTAAGGACTACTCCGGCTTTCAATGTTTTCATTGTGATAAGATAGGACACATTGCCAGAAATTGTCCTATGAAGAGACAAGAATATAAGAAGAGGATCAACAACAACAAAAGACCTCATGCCCATCTTGCTGAAGATGAGGATGAAGAAGAAGAAGAGGAAGGACCTCCAAGAAAGCAAGCAAGAGAAGGGGATGTAGAAGAGTATGTACTATTCTTTGCACTCTTTGGATCTATAACACCTGGAGAGGACACTTGGCTTATTGATAGTGGTGCTTCAAAGCACATGATGGGACAAAAGAAAAACCTGTCAAGACTTGAAGAAAAGAACTCTCCACAGAAAGTATCTCTAGGAGATGACTATCAATATCCGATCAAAGGAATTGGGGAAGCAAGCTACAAGCTTGATTCAGGAATTCCCCTGAAGATGAAAGAAGTATTGTATGTACCTGGTCTAAAGAAGAATCTACTTTCTATCTCAGCTTTAGATAAGAAAGGATTCAGAGTTGCATTCATAGATGGACAAGTACTCATGTGGCCCAAAGGAAAGAAAATTGAAGATGCAGTTGTTATCGGTGAAGATGAAGGAGGCCTGTATAAACTCAAGGGACATTCAGAAACAACCCTGGTTCATAAGTCCACTGACCCTAGTGAACTATGGCATAGAAGGCTTGTCCACATCAATTACAAGGCACTACCTCATGCGAACAAAGTAGTAATGGGACTACCAGACTTGAAGATCAACAATGAAGGCATTTGCAAGGGATGTGCGAAAGGGAAGAACATCAAGAATCCATTTCCGAAGAGTGAAACAAAACCAAAATGTATGTTGGAATTGATTCATTTAGATGTGTGTGGTCCAATGTCTTCCACATCTTTAAGTGGCCTTGAATATTATATTACATTTATTGATGACTATTCAAGAAAGACTTGGATATACTTCTTGAAAGCAAAGAGTGAAGTGTTTGAGAAATTCAAGGAATTCAAAGCCTTGATAGAGAATCTTTCAGACAAGAGAATCAAGACACTCCGATTAGACAATGGTGGAGAGTATTCTTCAAAAGAGTTTGAAGCCTTCTGTAAAGATGCTGGAATCAAGAGGGAACTAACCACTCCCTACAATCCTCAACAGAATGGTGTTGTGGAAAGAAAGAACAGAACCATCATGGAGGCAGTGAAGACAATGATATATGATCAAGGTCTTCCAATGCATTTATGGGCAGAAGCAACAAGAACTGCTGTCTACGTACATAATAGAATATCTCATAGTGCTGTTGGATTCAAGACTCTAGAAGAGATGTTCACGGGAAAGAAGCTTGAGGTAAGTCACCTCAAAATATTTGGTTTTCCAGTATATATTCATATACCGGAAGAGAAAAGAATCAAGTTGGATCCTTCCGGAAAGAAGGGGATATTTGTTGGATACTGTGAAGTATCCAAGGCATTCAGAATTTACATTCCTGGATTCCATCACATGGAAATCAGTAGAGATGTAACATTCGATGAAGAAGCAATTCTCAAAAGATCTAGGAAATGCCAACATAAAGATGTGTATGAGGAAGGTGCACCACCCAGAAATGTAGAGACTACATTCCTCCTTGAAGATGAAGCTCCTGAAGAACATGATCTGACAGAACCACAAGAACCTCCTACGATGGAGATATCACGAAAGAGAAAGCCTGCTTGGGCAAGAGAAATTATACAAGAAGTAGAAAGATATGGAGCTCTTGAAGGCTCCACAAGGGTAAGTAAGAAGCCCAAGACATTTTCCAACTATGTAGCTTTGATGTGTGATCTTGTAGATCAAGAACTTGCAAACTACGAAGAAGCTGTACATAAGAAAGAGTGGGTAGAAGCAATGACTGAAGAATATTAGTCAATAATGAAGAACGATGTGTGGGATATAGTTCCCAAACCAGAAGGCAAGAGCGTAGTATCGTCCAAATGGATCTAGAAGATAAAACATACAACTGACGGAAGTATAGAGAAGTACAAGGCTAGATTTGTGGCTAGATATTTCTCTCAGAAAGAGGGAATTGATTACGAAGAAACATTTGCACCAGTAGCAAGGTATACTTCGATTAGAGCCATCATGGCTCATGCATCCATGATGAAGTGGGACTTACACTAGATGGATGTGAAAACAAGCTTCCTAAATGGTGTGATTGAAGAAGAAGTATACATAGAACAGCCACAAGGATTTGAGGTTGAAGACAGACGAACTCACGTATGCAAGTTGAAGAAGCTATTGTATGGCCTGAAGCAAGCTCCCAAAGCTTGGTATGAAAGGATAGATAGTTTCCTGACGAGCATGGGCTTTGCAAAGAGTAAAGCTTGTTGTCCGCCAAATGCACACCAGCAACAAAAATCTTCTGAAAGCTGTCTCCTCACTTATGAAAGTGGGAGAGGTGTGGCCTTGGGGGCAAGCACAGAGCCAGGTACTGTCACCTACTCCTAGCTCCTTCGTTTAGGATAACTCCCAACGAAGCCAAGGGGGGTAGTCCCTAACAAAGAGTTTCTATGGCTCAATGTATTTTGAGTGTTTTTGGTGTATGGTGATGCAAATGGGTGTTGTTTAGGAGTTTATTATGGTGAAAAGATCACAGATCTAAAATTAAATAGCACAAAGGTATACTTGCAATAATTTAAGGACAACACAACTGATTGATTTAAGCAAAGGCATCCATAATGAAATAAAATATGCACTTCAGATATATAAATGAAATGAGTACAAGACCAGTGCCTTATTCGATGGGTAATGGAGTCAAGATTGTAGTGCTTGGGGTGCAAAGATGCAAGCGTTCAGTGTGTTTGTGAGATCATTTTGCAATTGTTCTTTGTAAATTTTATAAATTTTTAGTGATCTTGATTATTATGGCTAAGAACACAAGGTATCCATTGGAAGATATACCTTCAGTGGCTCCTCTCAATGACATGTTGGGTCGTCCAGTATTCCATGCTAGGTGTCCAAGGAACTGAACCAGCCTGTTTGAACTCTGAGACAACGGTTTGTTTCGTCGTCACTAGCAAGAATTTGCCCACTACCTCGGTATTTATCGACAACGCTGGTTCGTTGGTTATGGGGTTGAAAGTTTTACTTATGGTTGTCACTTGTAAGATTAATCAATTTTCGATCACTGTTCTGAGTACGAATCCAACTTTTTAAGGTCGGCAGAGCATACTAAGTGATGGAAAGCAAAGAAGTAAATTTTATGGGGAATGTGTGTTGGAAATATTTTATTAATTATGAGCAAACAGATGAACATCTCCGACATAGAGTGCTCTTGACTTTGTCTTATGACAGAAGTTCAAGAGACTTTGGTTAATCTATATGCGCAATGCAAGGGAAATGCAATGTAACTATGCTCTCTGACAGAGAGTGCTCTTGACTTCGGTTATGGCAAGTTCAAGAGACTTTGGTTTCTTTTTAAGAGACAAGTAGATTGTAAATGCGGAAACCAAGTGATAGCTCAAAAAGATTAATAAACAATGACTTGAAAGAAACTAACTTAGCAAAAATAAATTGAACTAACAACTAGTGTTCTAAGCATAAAATGAAACTACTCTAAGCATGCTAATAACCAAACAAAAGGACAATCCAAGGCTCTTCCCTAAATGGGGGAAGAAAAACACAAAGTGTGGGAGGCCTTATCCCACTTAGCCTTTTTATTAATCAAGTACAATATTGAGGATTTTCAACCTTTTGGGAACTGAAAGTAAGCAAAAACTTGGAACAAGAAGTCTTATGACTTGTTTTACAAAAAGGAGAGTGACAAGCTTTAGATCTTCTTGTTTAACACCATCTTCATTGGGTTTTGGATCTTCCTTATGGTTTCTTGATGTGTTTCTCTTCTTCTTTGGGTAATCCCCAAGTGTTTTAGGTTCAAGTCTCTCTTTGCTTCACCTTTGCACTTTATTCTCCTCTCAATACCTACAACAAACAAAAATCCAAACAACTCATGCACCCATTAGTCATTAGCAAAATAAATCAAACTTGAAACTAATCTAAGATTAAGATCTACAAACTTTATGGATCTAAAACTATAGAAATGAGATCTAATGCAAAGCTACACTAACAATACTAACAAACTAAACTAACAAAGAAAAAATGCAAGCTCTAAACTAACCAAAAGAAGGGGGAGCAAACAAAAAAGAAGCAGAAGAGAGAAGATGGACGAGAGGAGGAGAGGACAATGAAGCAAAGAGAAAATGAAAGGAAGGCAAGGAAGAAGGAAGAAAGAAAGGTAAGACGAGAAGCAAGGAGGAAGACAAAAGAGAAAAACGAGAAGAGGAGGAGAGAAAGGGGATGAAGATGAGAGCAAGGAAGGAAGACGAAAGCAGGAGACCAAGACAAGCCAAAAAAGCAAGATGGCAAGCTTGGTGGGAGATTCTAGGCTTGGAGAAAGGTATGACTTGGATCTTCCACAACTTAGAGATGGGCAGGACTAGTAACAAGTAGCTGAAAAGAGTTTTTTAAAAGTCTATTGGAGAAGGCAAGAAAGATCCATAATTGCTTGCAACCCTGCAAATAAAATATATTAATAATGGAACATTTGTATGGTGAAGGTATTAGATGCTGAGATCTCCAACTAGATGCAATCCCTGAAGACACAAACACTCAATGCAAATTGATTAGAAGCCTAAGTACTAGATTGTTAGTCTTCAATAAACATAATAATCAAATTGCAATACAAGGGTAGGGTAAAAGAGATATTACTTCACATAGGATGAAGACACAATGCCAAAAGCCCATCAAATGACCTCCAAAGTCTCAATATTTTATTAACAAAAAGAAGCTTACAAATTCCACCAGAGTTTCTATGCCAAACTCTCCATCCCAAATAGAGCTCCAAGAGCCTCTACTTATACAAAATTCTACAACTTGAAACCTAAACAGACTTGGCTTTGAAAAAAGCCAAATAGCCTAATAAACAGATTCGACTTTCCAATCAACTCCATGTCAAAGGGTGGCTTGGAGTGCAAACTCCAACAACCAACTCGAGCTAGCATTGAAGTGGATGGGGAGGTGGCCTTCACCTTGGAAAAGCACCCCCCATCGTTCTTTGGAAGCATCACCTACCAAGTGTGAAAGCTCCAAGTGTATCCACGTGATCTAAGAGGAAATTTGTGTGAGCTTTTTTGTGCCTTTTTGTGGGAGTTGAAGCTTTAGCTGAAGTGAATGTTAACTAAAGATTGGTAGGAGTCGAGCCCCACTCAATCCATATCGGTGTCTCCCCTGATCTCACGCGATTGTTTCCTTCCACGTGAGTCGTACGGCAGGCTTGGCGTGAAGGTTTGTGATGTCACCACTCCCTCATCACAACTCGCATGCATGGAATTATGTCATGGTTTTACCTTCACGTGGAGAGGGGTCTACTCTTGGTTAGCGCAATCTCCTCATGGGTTGGCGTGAACCCCCACACTTGACATACATCGCAACCTTTACCATGAAACAAATTATTTGTAATGGAAATATATCCTATGGTTTAAAACATATGCGTAGGGTCCACACTTAATACCACCCATGACTCATGCTAGTGCTGATCCATCCATGCTAACGCTATCCCCTTCATGCAATTAAATCGTGACTATATATATATATATTTTTTTTTTCTACCTAAAGTTTGGATGCCATGTCACCTTGAAGAGGGTCGTAACTCACATGGTCCACATGCCAAGTCATCCTCCACTAACTTTTTAAATCATTTTTGGTCCTTTTTTGTTTTTCTTTTTGAATTTTTTTTGGACTTTGTCACTTTTTAGCATTTTAATGCCAAAATGACTAAAATGGCTCCCAGAGGCGACTTAATCGCCAGGAACTTGGAGAAAGTGGACACTAGGGTACATATGCTGCTCCAGGCTTGAAAATGAGCCCAACCATGCCGAAAACAGACTCCGGATGATATATTTTTTAAACTTTGAATTTTTCCAATTAAACCATTAAAAAATGACTTAAAAAACGGAAAAATTACTTTTTCTCGGAATCAAACGAAACTGTAGGGGGACCTAGTACATGTTCATACGACTCAATCGGAATGCCTAGCATGATGAAAAACACTGACACGAAGGCTCTAATAACCTCCTAAGGCCGAAACACCAAGACAACTACCCCAGCTTTGGAGGTGCGAGTGAAAAACTCGGAAATTATTAGTCATTTGTTCAACAAACAAAAATAATTAAGGGAAAAAACACTCTGGGCTAGTCGACTTGATGCTCAAGTCCGGGAAGCTGAGCCTTGTTATAAAAAATTAAATGCTAGGACATTTTTTACAATTTCCCCAAGGGGGTATGAACATGTATTTTACAAAAAATTAAAAGTTCAGCCAAAAACTGGCTAACTCTGGAACACACTGAACTTCTGAACTCTGGAGATGAGCATTCATCATGCTTGATAACTGGCGGCTCAATAGGAAGTTCAACTATTGTACAAAATAGTTGGCAACAAAGCCGATCCTAACCGTTACTTCAAGGTTATAGAAGATGAACCTGTCATACTATTACTGTTTGTGGATGATCTATTTCTGACAGGGAATGAGAAACAAATTGTAGAATGCAAGAAGAAGCTCGCTGAAGAATTTGAGATGAAAGACCTTGGTCTAATGCATTATTTCCTAGGTCTGGAAGTATGGAAGAACTCAAAAGGAATCTTTCTCAATCAGGGAAAGTATGAAGTGGAAGTTTTGAAAAGATTTGATATGTTGGAATTTAAAGCCATGGCCACACCCATGGATACCAACCTGAAGTTGCTGGCTGATGAATCATCAGAGTTAGAGGATGTGACTCAATACAGACAGATTATTGGGTCATTGATGTATCTAACAAATACCAGACCAGACATTTGTTTTGCTGTGAACACCTTGAGTCAGTATCTAGTTCAACCTAGACGTGTTCACTTGATAGCTGCAAAACATGTGATGAGATATCTGAAAGGGACTATAGACTTTGGTCTATACTATGATGGAAACCATGATTGCAGATTGTATGGCTATACAGATGCAGATTGGGCTGGAAGTGTCCCAGATAGGAAAAGCACATCAGATGGATGCTTTTGTCTGGGGTCTGCTATGATTTCATGGTTTAGCAAGAAACAGTTCAGTATTGCTCTTAGCACGGCCGAAGCAGAATACATAGCAGCTTGCTTTGTTAGTTGTGAAGCCATATGGCTTTAGAAGCTGATGTCAGGTCTCTTTGACTTAGAGATGGATACTACTGAGATTCTATGTGATAACCAAAGTTGTATAAAGATGTCGGAGAACCCAGTGTTCCATGATAGATCGAAGTACATAGAAATCCGGTACTTATACATACGAGATATGATACAGAAGGGAGCTGTAAAGCTCCAGTATGTGAGAACTGATGAGCAAGTTGCTGATGTGTTGACGAAGCCTCTCTCTCGGGTAAAGTTCGAACACTTTCGAGACAAGCTTGGTGTTGTTCGGAAATACCTTCCTCGAAAGGGGGAGTAGTGATGTTGCAGTGGGATTGTATCATCCCGAGACACTTGTTTTAAAGTGACTAGGTGACTTCGGTCCTCGAGAATGAAGAGGGATTGTATCATCCTTGAACTTCGGTTTAGAACAGATCCAGTGACTTCGGTCCTCGAGAATGTGGTGGGATTGTATCATCCTTGAACTTTTGTTCAGAACTGATCCTGTGACTTCGGTCCTCGAGAATGTGGTGGGATTGTATCATCCTTGAATTTCGGTTCGGAATGGATCCGGTGACTTAGGGCCTTGAGAATGTGGTGGGATTGTATAATCCCTGAACTTCGGTTCAGAACGGATCCGGTGACTTCGGTACTCGAGAATGTGGTAGGATTGTATCATCCTTGGACTTTTGTTCAGAATTGATCCGGTGACTTCGGTACTCGAGAATGTGGAAGGATTGTATCATCTTTGGACTTTTGTTTAGAACAGATCCAGTGACTTCGGTACTCGAGAATGTGCTAGGATCGTATCATCCTACGGATCCGGTGACTTCGGTACTCGAGAATATGCTAGGATCGTATCATCCTACGGATCCGGTGACTTCGGTACTCAAGAATGTGGTAGGATTGTATCATCCTTGAACTTTTGTTCAGAACGGATCTGGTGACTTCGGTACTCGAGAATGTGGTAGGATTGTGTCATCCTTGAACTTTTGTTCAGAACTGATCCGATGACTTCGGTACTCGAGAATGTGGTAGGATTGTATCATCCTTGAACTTTTGTTCAGAACAGATCCGGTGACTCCAGTCCTCAAGAATGTGGTAGGATTGCATCAGCCTTGGACTTTAATTCCAAAAGTGATCCAAAGACTTTTGTCTTCGTATTGTGGATTGCAGGTTGTTGTTGATGATGATGATGTTACTGATCGAAAGATCGGAGTGTGATGATGATGATATTACTGATCGAAAGATTAGAGTGTGATGATGATGATGTTACTAATCGAAAGATCAGAATGTGATGATGATGATGTTGTTGATCAAAAGAGCAAAGTACGATGATGATGATGATTGCTGATCCAAAGATCAGAATGTGATGATGATGATGTTGCTGATTGAAAGTTCAGAGTATGATGATGATGATGATGCTGATCGAAAGTTCAAATGATGATGTTGTTGATCGAAATGATGCTGTCGATCGAGCGGTCAAAGTGTTGTTGCTGCTGTTGCTGAAGTTTGAAGATGAAGACTATATGTTGAAGATGATGAAAAGCTTCCAGTGATTTATAGATGTATCACCCTGATGATGTTGATGATGTCCTCTCTCTCCTACAACTATTGTTATTGTTGTTGTAGAATACCCTTCTCGTTAAGGGAGAGTGTTGAATTATTGTAACTTCGAAGAATATTTTAAATGTATTTTATTGGTCCTTGATGTTCCTATCGGGAGAATCATTTGTATTTCTTTGTACCCCGATGTTCCTATCGGGAGAATTACTAAGAGTCATGAGGAAGTCCCCTCTGTTGTAAATCGGGTCATTAGTACCCTCCGGAATATATTATTATATTAAGTTAGCCCAATTATGTCTACTCGAGCCTACATAATTGAGTTAAGTTTACTCGAGCCTACATAACTTGTCTAAATGTCAAGTGAATGAAAGAATATAAATAGAGTGAGGCGCCTCTCATTTGAGACACACACACTCACTTGTGTAGCTCATAAGAGAGAGAGAGAAAGAGCTGTAGCTAGAGAAGGAGGAGGATCAATTTTGGGTTTTACCTTTTATCTTTTGGGGCATCTATTTTGAGGAAGCTTTTGCTGGGTTTTTCCCAGGATAAATCTGTGTTGTTCTTGTGATACTGTTTCTTTCAGTGATCCTGTCTATATGCTTTTATGAAATTGAAATTAAATGTTGATAATCTAGCTTAGCATATGGAATTCTAACACTTTTTAATACTTAAGTTTTTGCTTTATAATGTTACTTTGTATAGTAACAATTCTTCTTTAACTATAATATGATATAACCTTCCTTAAAAGGTAATCACCTTTGCAATAATACTTATTATTTTCTTAGTAATAAATCGAGTTTGTAATCTTTTGTATGTTATGATATAATATGACACAATCGTTCAAACTTGAATCACGATCCTTGATCTATGCCTCTATCGGATTCTTTAATTCTGATACCTCACGCACAACACTTCTATTAGCTAATAGACAAACTCGGCTAGAATGCTTTCCACAGTGATAGCTATTTTAAACCCAACAACAAGTCAACTCCGAGATAGACGCAACTGGTGGCTACACGATATTTTGACCACTTGTTTTTTTTTCATCCTCCTTCTGACGGCAACGTAGAGCACTGGGTGTGAAGGAGAGTGTGGATGGTGTAGGTGAGAAGGGTGTGTTAAAGAAGGATTGATGCAGGGGGGATTGGGTGCGTGGATTTAGCAGAAGGAACAGGAGAGGGCACGCGTGAGTGTAGTGTGGGGGAGCGTGCAAGGAAGAGGATGTGAGGGATGGCACATGAGTATGGATAACAAAGGACGGTAGTTGGTAGAGTAGGATGGGAGTGGCAAACATAGGTGTTTGGGGAGTTGCGTGAGGGATGGGGATGACTGCGTGAGGGTCGTGCCTTATGAGAGGGGAAGTGGAGATGCGTGGGTGAGGGAGGAAGAGCTGTCTGGTATATGGGTGTGGAGATCGTAGGTGAAATAGCCAAGGGCCTTCAAAATATATTTTATAAAATTCATATTTTTGTGTATGGTGACTTCCAACAAATTTTCTTTCCTGCGGAATAAATCAATTCTTCTTTCAACAAAAATCTTGAATTTCAGATTGGAGGCTATGTTTTTATCTTCTCGTAACACTGAATTCTTCCTTGGCAACTTCTGTTTGTCATATTTTGTTTTTTCCTTGATTTTCGATCTCTTGGAACTTGCAACGAACTGATTTTTTTTTTTCACAAAATTATTATTATTAGTATTTTTGTTTATGACTTAAATGGCCAAAGGCCATGTTTTTTATTTTTAATATTCTATTCGGTTCAATCTAAGTTGCACGAAACGGGGAAACGGGGACGCGTTGGAAACGCGACCCCTCAAAATTTAGGAAACAGGGAAATGCGCGATATATATATATATATATATATATATATATATATAATTATATTATAATTATTTACAGATTAAATTCAACATCACATTTAACATTTTTACTCATAATTTCATAAGTGATTCTATAATGCAAGTACTAAGTAGTAATATCCAAAAACAACACAATGATTTTACCCATAAACGATTCCATAATGCAAGTGGAAATAGCCAAAAAACAACCTTCAAAATGAGGTTAAGCCGCTAATACATATATATCCTGATTCCAAAATCATCCTTTATATATGAGGCTACAAGTACAATACTACATCGACATGAACAATGAAAATATAAAGAAAACATGAGCTGAAGCCTGAAGACTAATAGTCATCATGCTCGGGCTCGTCTTCATCCTCCACCAATCTGCAAAACAAAATGGTACCACTGTGACCACACTGTCAATATTCAACAACCCAATGAGCTGCCAACACTGTGTTCCACTTCTTGAGCCTCCATCGTGACCTTTGCACCACCACCATGAGATGGAAATGGAGGTGTGGACTGCCAAAGAGCCGTGAGGATGAGCCGTCCTGCCCAAGATAATGTATACACTAAAGCCAAAGATCCGTGATGATGAACCGTAAGCCTTGAGCTATGCCAATGCACCGTTAGTTATGCCAATGGACCGTGAGTTGCCAATGAACGTTGGGGATAAGCCGTAATGGCAAAAAGAAGGCATGGGTGTTATTTTATAACAAACCCAAGGCATAAAGAACATTCTGGAAACCTCTAAAACTGTAGTTGGAAAAGGCTAAAACCCACAAAATTAAAAAAACAAGTGTTTTAGGTAGACCGTGGAAGGAAACGTGGGATTTTAGTGAAATTCGATTTGGAAACGGGTTTCTGTTTTAAGGAAATGAGTTTCCAACACGCAAAACGGTCCCCATCAATTGGAAACGGGTTTTCCTACTGTACGGTATGGGTTTCTGTCAGGAAACAGGCTGGAAACATGGGGGGGGGGGCAAGTTTCCTACAACATAGGGGTCAATGACCTGAGATTCCAAAGAACTATGAGAATTATGATTGGCCAAAAGGCAATTAAAACGAAGTCTGGAAGTTTGGCCAAAAGTCGGATTAGGCTTAGCTCTGATACCACTGAAACAAAGAAACTTCGTTTCTTATAGAAATAACCAACACAAATAAGCCAGGTTACAATAATCCATGAATAATAAAATATATGATTGATAAGAGTTAATATTGCAATGAGAATGATGTTTGTATAAATACCAGTGTTCCATGGGGACGCGCCCCCTCGCTTCCCCATGCTTCCAGGATGGGGAAACTCCTGGGGAAACGTTTCCCCACGTCCCCCTTTTGGGGAAACGCGTTTCCCCACGTTTCCCTGCGTTCCCCCAGGTGTGGAACGTGTTTCCCCTCTAGTGGGGGCTTCTAGGCGTCCCCCCATGTCCCTGTTTGTGGGGAAACGCCTAGAAGCCTCCAATTTTTATATTTTATATTTTTCAATAAAAATAATTACATAAAAATTAAAATTAAATTAAATGATAAATTAAATTAAATGATAAATTAAATTAAATAATCAATTAAATTAAATTATAAATTAAATTGAATTTGATTAAATTTATAAAATTTTAATTAATTAAAACTATAAATTGAATAATATTGAATTAGATTAAATTTATAAAATCTAATTCAATATTGGAGAGTAGTTCGTTATTGGAATTTGGAGGAACCACCGATTTTTAGGGAGGAACCGAAGTTTATTTGGAGGAAAGCCATTGCTTCTTGAAGGAGAGTTGCTACTAGAGTAGAGTTGAGACCCAGTTCAACTTCATCCACTAGCTCGAATCTTGGAGTACCAAATCTGCTAGTTGGAGGTAGGATCATGACTCATGCCTCATTAAAATTTGTTAATTTAAAATTAATACATTCAACATTATCATATTCTAATATCCATGTGATAAAATAATAAATTTTATGCCCTGGATTGTTTTATGAAGATTGAAGACAAATAGTGCCAAATTGTGCCCAAAACAGTGAACACACATCAGCGACTAAACTGTTTCTTAGATTCTTAGTGTTTCCCTTTCTTTACTGTTGTTCTAATGTTCCCAAACCTGAATATGAGGTTCTTTCACATATGCTTTCATGCCCAGATTTGTTGGTTCACAAGATACTGCTGTTTATAAATTTCTGCGTTTTTTTAAAGCTCTTGCCTCTCATTTCTAGCCATTAAATTCAATGTTTAAGCATTATCTTTTATAAATGAGAAATCTGAATTTAGATACACATTGCATAATGATAATGATAATGATGATATATAGTTTTTAGTATTTAAAATTTTAATAATTTATTTTTTACATGGTAATAGTCAATAGTAACATACTTCAGTATCATTTACAAATTGAAATTTAAAATTTGATGAATTCCATAATGATTATTTTAGTTTTTAGATTTACATTTTAGTATTTTACATGGTAATAGTTTTTGTTAGGATTTATGATTTCTATATTTTAAATTAATTTTTATGACTTCGGCGTCCCCTTGTTTCCCCGAAATTTTCCTAAAATTTGGGGTGGCTTCCACATGCCCCCCTTTTGTGTTTCCCCGCTCCCGCGCTCCCTTGTCTCGGAAATTCCATGGAACATTGATAAATACCCATACTGGGTGCCCTTTCGTAAAGAGACATAACCTTTCATCCAGGTGCCTTTTCATTAAGTATTAGTTTATTTAATTATTAATGTTTAATTATTGTATATATTTTGTTCATTACATTATTCTAGTCTAAAAGAAAAGCAACTTGCAAAGATAAACAAATGTTATGCTAATTACTAAAGGTCAAGAATCTCTTTTCCTTTTCGGTACTTCGGGAAAGCAGGGTTGAGTTCGTTACTTTGCAATTTACAAATAAAATAACTTAAAAAGAAAGCTTAGTAAACAAACCAACGTGAAAACTAATCTAAGGTTAGCAAAATAAAACAAAAGCAGAAGGCAAAAAGCTCACGCCATGAAAACAACGTAGGATCCCCAGAGGGGAAGGATGCGAGCGCTAAATACCCCTCTTGCTTTATTATTTACTTTTACAATATTTTGAGGTGGATGTCTTTGGTCCCTATAGAATTGGATCCAAAGGATTACAAGGTTTTAGAAATGAGGCAAGATGGAGGAAAACTGCTTCGGAAAGACTTGGATGGCTTAGATCTTTGAGTTTTCGTTTGCACCTCCTCTTGTCCTAGCGAGAAAAGCAAAAACCAGCCACTTGTTATGCACCAAATATGTTGATTAATATGCTAGAAACGTAAATTTTTTTAAGTATTGTTTAATCAAAAATATGCACAAGTACTTAATAATACTAGACTTATTCTAGGAATAATGCTTTACAATTCTAGATCTAGAAACATGCTTAAACAGATCATCCTTGAGATATTATTTTGAAAGAGTAGAACAAAACTACTTAAGCATGTGAGTAACCGTCACCAAATAAAGTTTAATAAGAGGTGAAGGAGAGAGAGATAGAAAGAGTGTTGGAAGCCTGGGAATGTTGGGCCATGGAGTCTGCTTTGGTGGAAGACCGAGGGAATATGTCCTTAATAAGATCTTGAAGATGAGGAGGATGCAACCTAGCTCAATCCCTTCTCCAAGTGAGATCACCTGCAACTTAGAAATCCTTGCAAAAACAGATGGTTAAAACAGAGGTGTTGTCGGAAGAAGAAACTTAGAAGGCATGCAACTAAACATAAAATACATGCACCTCCAAGAGATCTACAATAGGCAAAACGGTAAGAGCATAAATCAAACTAGAATAATCTCTTACCCTACTGGGAGGGAGCTCCCCTTCAAGGTCCATAGTTAACGAACAGAAAATAAACAAACCAAGACATATTATATCTCATAAGTACTTGACAATCAACATCCACACATGAAAATCTTTACACCATAGATCTGCCTCCAATGCCTTCTTTATTCCAAATATTAATACAATGTAATACAAACTATAGTAGCCCTTCGGTCCTTTGACCATGAGCAAATGAGAGGCCCAACCATGCTTAAATAGGAAAAGAGAGCACAAAACTCCAATGGGGCGAATTTGCCAAGTGTAGAAGAGATTCAGTGAAAGGGGGGTGAATTTGAGTTAATTGAGAGTGCCTGGAACTGATTGGGGTTAATTCCCATGTGAAAAAAACTCTTGCACTCCAATGGTGACACCTCCCACACAAGAAAAATGCCCTCCTTTGGATGAATTCACGCTCTTCTAATAAAGATCTTCAATCTCATCATTCTCATGCAGAATAAAGAACTTGGTTCCATTCTTAACTCGTCTTGAACTCTAGACTAGATTGCCACCATTCCAGATGATTGAAACATGTTCCCTAAATCATGGGATTTGTGTTTTTTCCAATTTATTATGCCTTTTTTGCCTTTTTCTAGAGAATTTGACTCAAATATTTTGAAAGTGGGTTTTGTGGTATAGTGGGTGCTCGAGTTGGAACCCCTAGCCACACTTTTATGATATTTTTAATTTTTTTTAATTAAACTATTAAAAATTCTCCATTTTTACGGGAATTTTTTTTGTTGGGAGACTCAAATAAGCCAAGGGGGACCTAGCACTTGTTTATATGACTCTAAACTAATGCCTAGCATGGTAATATACTTTGACACATGGACTTTAATAACTTCCTAAAGCCTAACCACCAAGATGACCACCCTAGCTTTGGAGGATGAGTGAAAAACTCGAAAATTATAAGTTGTTTATTCAACAACCTATAATTAACAAGGAAAAAACACTTAGGCTAGTCGGATTGATGTCCAAGTCCTAGGAAAGCCAAGTCCTTTACAAAAAGTCTTCATGGTAGTACATTTAATATAATATCCCCGCATTGTATGAACATGTGAAAAGAGAAAAAGAAGGGCCATGAAAGGCCTGATGGACTTCAGAACATGTGAGATGTTCAAACTTTGCCCGCTCGCTTGAAAGTCCAACTAAGTACAACTTGGTAACACTGTCCAAAGTTGTTGAAGTCACCCATGTTGGGGTTAAAGCGTTTAGCTTCAAGTTTGTTGAATTTAGTGGTATTCTTCGTTCTAAAGAGAGATTTTGAAGGTATCCTAGATTTCCTTCACACTTTTGTTATCCTTGGTATGATGAATGAAATCAGGTTCAACATAAAGGCTGATCAACACAAGGGCTTTGTCCTTCAACCATACTAGGTCATCATTGTTAAGATAGTTGGCCCCATTTAGATGGGGAAATAATAGGGTCAACAATGGCAGGATAAAGCCTTTTTATGGAATGAAAACTTAAAAAATTCACCATTATAGATCCAAATGGTACAAACCCTAGGTAACCCTAGGAATGAAGAAATTGGGATTAAAGAAATGTTGAAAGCAACAAAGAACACCGTAGAAGGAAGGTGAAATCCTAGATTAGAATTTATATTTCTAGAGACCATAAAAGAGATAATCCAAGAAAACGCTAATTCTGCATTGTAAGAAAGATGCCACCAGCCAATTGTTTTTGGATCAACAAAAATAACTGGGAGAGTAAGGTTCACACCTGCTCTAGTAACCTTTAGAGGGGGTAATGAGCCCACAAAACAAAGGCACAAGCCCCAATAGGGTTATATTGATTCTACATATCGATTTTGACTAGGTCAGCCTTAACCATACCTTTTGAATACAATAAAAGAATAAAGAATATGGCCTGAGCCATAGGTACAACTATACAATTCTCACATGTGTTTTACTAGATGGTAATCATTTACTTTGATTTATCTGACAGGGATCATCTATTGAGATCTATTAAAAACATCTATATTTGTGGTGCTGAAAATTTGCTGTGTTTATCTGACGATGGGCATCGGCTCAAATATATATTTGCTCAGGCAGACATTTATTTTTGTTAAGTTTTATTTGTATGCATATTAATTGTCATTGTAGTACCAAAACTTACTGAAAAAACACCACCTCCACTCCATTTTCCAGGGAAAAGAAAATCCTATAGAACTCTCACCGCCTGTGCCTGAGGACATTTCCACAATCATGTACACAAGTGGCACCAGCGGAGAGCCAAAGGGTGTTATCTTGACTCATGACGCACTTACCCAGACTATAGCTGGAACTGAGCTTGTCTTTGAAAAAGTTCAAGAAAAGGTAAATTTATATGAAGCTCTACTCCCATAGAACTTAAGTTTATTTTGCAACAGATTTTAAGCGTCTTGGCCTTTATTTATATTATTAGGTCTTGCATCTTTGTATTATCTTTTTAAATGTTGCAAGGTCTCTAGTTTGGCTTTCTCTGCAGATTGTGTTTACGGAATTCCTTGTCTAAGAATTCTGAATGACACTGAAATGATTTTCTTTTTCTAAAATGTAGATGACAACTGAGGATGTTTATTTGTCTTTCCTCCCACTGGCTCATATCTTTGACCGTGTCATTGAAGAGTTCTTTTTCCATCGGGGTGCCTCAGTGGGGTATTGGCAAGGGGTAAATTGAGTCATCTATTTAATTTAAATTTTTTTAAGCACAGGCAATTCAAATAAGTTTTCATTACCAGAAAAGTTAATTGTCATTTATAGTAGTTCGGGGAATCAGGTTGGGCATTTGAATAATGAAATATTTTTCTTGCAAAGGATACTAAATTACTTGGAGATGATTTACTGGAGTTGAAGCCAACTTTATTTGCAGGCGTGCCTAGAGTGTTTGATCGCATTTTTGCAGGTTTGTGAACTTTAGCTGCCAATTTGGCTTGTCTATCAATCATTCTAAAGCTATACTTTTAAATTTTGACCATTGTTCTCCTTTGCTGACAGGAGGAATGAAAAGACTGAAGGAGAGTGGTGTGATCCAGAGATTAATTTTTAATTTTCTATATAACTAGTAAGTGCATTTGTTTTTTAAGAGCTTTCTTAGTTAAAAAAGCATGCTTAATTCTTGCATTTGTTTTTAATCCTCTGGAAAATCACTGAATGTACTTTCTGTTCTCTTGTTTAACTTATAGTAAGCTTTCATGGATAAAACTAGGCTTCAAGCAAAATCAAGCATCACCGTTGTCGGATGCAATTTTGTTTAGTAAGGTTAGGCCTTACATATCTTCTTCATCTTCTTTGGTTACTATCAAGAGTTTTCCTTTGTTAACTGCAATATATGATGCTCTTTTCTTGTGTTTGCATGATGTATTCAGATTAAAGCAAGATTAGGAGGCCGGGTACGGCTTATATTGTCTGGAGCAGCTCCCCTAAGTTGTTCTGTAGAGGAATTTTTAAGAGTAACTACTTGTTGTCATGTTTTACAAGGTTATGGTAAGTCCAGAGATTTTAGTGTTTTGCTACTGTACTTGAGAATCTGAAGCAGTGGGTTTACTAGCTGATCATTTGGCTGGCCAAGGAATGTGTTTGTTTTAAAGCTATGAGGCTCAATTAAAGTTAACAATGCATTATGAGTTACTGATCCATTATTGGTGCATGTCAGGATTGACAGAAACTTGTGGATGGAGTTCTGTGGCATTACCAGACGAATTTTCAATGTTAGGTACAGTAGGTCCTGTAAGTCCAATAACTGAAGTGCGGCTTGAGTCAGTCCCAGAAATGGGTTATGATGCTTTGGCAGATATTTCTCAGGGAGAGCTCTGTTTCAGGGGTAAAACGGTGTTTTCTGGATATTACAAGAGAGACGACCTTACAAAAGAAGCTTTCAAAGATGGCTGGTTTCACACAGGTAAGAATGCAGAAACATGGAATGGCTAAAACGTCTCAGTGTTGTCTTGTTTCATCTTTTGAGATATTTAAGGTACATAATTGTTCATGAAACTTTGAAGGAAGGCTGATTTCAATCACTTAGTTTGCTTGTTTTATTAGCTCATCAATTGCAAAATCTAATAAACTGACCAGGAAACAGCCGTGCCATGTATCAATTGAAGCATTAAAAGGTAAACTCCAGGAACATTTAGGAGATGAAATTTCAATAGCTGCTGAGCTTTTAGTTTTGCTTATTTTATTAGCTCAAAAATTGGAAAATCTAAGAAACTGAGCAGGAAACACCCATACTATGTATCAATCAAAACATTAAAGGCTAAACTCCAGGGATATTTAGGAATTGAAAATTTGATAGCTACTGAGCTTGTTTTGGTTTCTTGTAATGGGTACTGATTGAATAATTATAAATGTAGCCCCCCTAGATATTCCCTATTGTGAGTGAAACTCAAATGACTTGATGCTGTTTTATTGGGGGGAATTGTTTCTTGAGGGGGGTAGGGGGGTGGTGTTCCCCGTTACAGGAGGCATTTTCTGATTTGGGGGACTTGTCTTTGGGGATGTCCCCCATCGGGCCTGTAGACATTATTAGCTTCTCTGGATGCATCCACACCTGTCTCAGGTACAGGAGTGCATGTCCCCATCATGGGGACACATCCCACAGGACAGGCAATGCACTCCTGCGCAAAATAGATGAAAATTAGTGGATGAACTTCCGGTCCATACAATCTGTTTAAAACCTGTTAGCACACTTTTTCACCCCTAAAGCAGATCCGGCATGGGTGTAAATCAGCTATGAAAAATGGCTAATTCAAGAAGATAATGCTCGAAAGTGTCACAGGCAAACATCCTCTCTGTTCGGGCTAGTGCATGCCAACCTCAATGGGGAGTCCGTAGGTACTGGGCTGCTGATTTTGGATCTGATCTTCTGCAAAATGCTGTGTTACCGGATCCACCACCCTAGTGTGTAGGATCTGCGGATCCATGGATCTGATTTGTATCCGAATCGGATCCGCCTTGGATCCACCATGGAAATGTATCCCCTGCAGAAGGAAACATATTCTGGTCAAAAATAAAAAAATTCCTGAAATTTTCAAACGGATCCTGTGAAAAATCAAACAATTCTTGAAATTTTCAAACGTATACTGTAACTTCCAGTGCTGCTATGACCCATTGATCCCCTCCCCCGCATTTTTTTTAATGAAAATATTAAAAAACCCTAATCACCTAATGGCTGAAAGCGTAAACCCCATTCCTGCTCAAGGTCTGATATATCCTTATGTCAATATATGCTCTTGAACTCCGATATATAATTATCAGGGTGTTCTCTCAACGTTTTTATTTGATATATCTTTATGTTCAAGGTCTGCTGTCAAGGGCTGATCTATCTTTATGTACTATGTAGTTGCTCACTTTACCTACACTATTCTGTAGTCTTTCCATAGTGATCAAGAAAACCACTTTATTCCCTGCTGATAGGTACATGTGGATGTGGCTCAGAAAAACACTATTATGACCTGCTTCAAGTTCATGCTGAAATGGTTTTTAAAATTATCAATATCACAACTTATCAAATTATCAGTTATGGTACATGAACTCTATATTTTGGTACATGAACTATATAAAATTATCAGTTATGGTACATGAAATCTATGAAATCAAGAGTTCTACTCTTGTGTTTTCTAAATAGATTTGTTTCATCATTCTATTTTTCTATTTATTATAAAAATATTGTTATGTTTGTTTGTGCTTGTCGTTTCCCTGCCGTATTCGGATCCTGGGTCTTAACAAATCTAGCGAATCCGTATCCGTATTTGGATCCGAATCAGTTTCAGTATCCTGGTAACTTAGGTTGCAGGTGAAGCAAATTGAGAAAGTACCCAATTCAGAGGCTATTTCATTGAATGACATTGACACTACCAGCAAATGGAGGGTGGAGACGGAGGATCCTGTAATGGACTAGGCACTTGAAAGTTGAATGGTTGGAGGAAGAGGAGGATGTTGATGCAGATCTGTCGGAGGAGGATGTGGCAAAGAAGGATGTTGATGTTCCACTTCCAGAGGATGAGGACATTGAGGAGGAGGTTGATATTCAGGTGCATTGCCGACCAATTCCAGTGCCACCACCTCCACAGAGTCATACAGTTGGGACTGGGAAGAGACAACTCACGTTGGCCTCCCCCTCATCCACATTATCTACTCAAGCAGTTGGAGCTTCTAGTTCCATCGTAGGTTCATTTGGACCACCTCCACAACCACCTACTGCTTCTAGAGGAAGAGTGGTACCCTTTACCCATAAAACAGGTAGATTGATTAGAGGGTCACCTAAGGGAGTTGATGACTCGATTCCTATTATTTATCATTGTGAGCTTCTAGTTCCATCGTAGGTTCATTTGGACCACCTCCACAACCACCTACTGCTTCTAGAGGAAGAGTGGTACCCTTTACCCATAAAACAGGTAGATTGATTAGAGGGTCACCTCAGGGAGTTGATGACTCGATTCCTATTATTTATCATTGTACTATCATACTATGTTGGTGTCCTATGTCTAGACTCTATACACTATCTAGATGCCTCATGATTCATCTCTTGAGAAACATTTATTTTGATCATTTGATGTGATTTTCTATCATTCTATCAAGAACATGTTTCAGTATTTTTAGTTTATAGTCGATATTTGATCATGATCCACCATTTGACATATTATGCATCTTATATATGAGTTGTATTTTAATATTTATGTGGAAATGTGTTTATTTGATGTTGTTGTTGCTTTAGATGTTAAAAAAATTGAAAAAGGAATGTTTATTTTTGTATTTTTCTTATGCTTTACGACATTTTCCGATATTTTCGCCGTTGCTGCTGATAAGTTTCATTCCGGACCCTCGGCAATATATTCTCCGACATGATATATGTAACTATGATTTTATTCATTAAAAGAAATCTGAATCTAATTTAGTGCAGAAAACTCTAGAAAAGACACTAGAAATTTATATCTATGCATAGCATCTAGTCTAGGATTTGTTTAGTTTGCTTAGCGTGTAACTATTTGTTTGTTGTTAGTTGTTTTACATTCAGAAAATTATTAAACCAGCAAGCAATGTAGGTGTTGAGACATTCCTAAAACTCAAAACTAGCACCACTCATTCACAAACATTTTTAGATTTGAGCACCCACTTTGCATATCAGCAAAAGATAAGAGATTAATCCAATGCTGGTAATATTTTAAACTCACACATAAATTTAACTATGACATAAATTTCGCATAGTCTAGGCATTTTTTAATTATTGAAAACAAAATGTTTAACCAGCCTGGACAATAAACAGTGTCATTGTTCACATTTCAGGGTAGCTTGCATTTATCTCTTATCTCACCAAGTTACTCTAGTCATCCATCCACCTAAGGGGCATGTACTTAAGATATATTTGGAACCCATTAGTTCACTCTCAGTGTGCCATATTATAGACCTTTATTAATTCTCTTAGGCACATTGTCTTCCTGCAAATTGATCAAGTGAAAGCTGGTAGCTTGTACCAAGTACCCAGAGAAATTTGGTTGGGGACACCTCTCGTGGTTAGTCCGGGTCTACTCAGGTGGACCCGAGAAATCCTAGAGATAAAGGACCTTGTCCCTGTGACACTTAGGGGTAGTGTTTTGAGGTTCCTCCAGGTTAGTAGCTAAGGTTCCACCAGGTTAGTAGTCGATTACTCCTTGCAATACAAGGGCTGCTAGTTTGTGCAACAACAGGAATGATTAGAGTAAGAAGGCATTCAAGAAAATAAAGGAAGCAATTTTAGTATGCATGTGTGTTGCTACAGAAAAATGATCAGAATATGGAGCAACCCATAGCATTTAGGGTTCTCAGGGATTGAAATGTGAAGGATGTTGCAATGGAGAATCAAGTCTATGGTCTCCTACAATCTCTAAAACATTTCAAATTTATGTAGGATATTCCTAAAATAGTTGCATGTCTTTCACCAAGCTATTAAATAATTTTGGCCCAATATGATTGTTTGGCTATCAAAGGAAAATGGGGTTTCAGAATTCAAAAGTATAATCTGGAGATTAAGCCAGCTAATTTAGTTAAGGGACCAGGATGTACAAGATGTTTATAGAGGGTATTGGAAGAGCAACTTTGAACATAGATGAAGAAGATGGTCTAGAAATGTGCTTGCAGTTTTGGGGGAATTAGAGCAACATGAATGGTACTCTAACATTATGCATTATTTGAAGAACTTAACATGTCTTGATTGTTTGGTTGATCATACGACAAATGCTTCCAGGTTGAACACATCAAAGTATTGTATGGTTCAGGGAGGTTTGTGTTGGAGAACCCTAGAAGGTTTGGTCCTGAGATGTGTAGATGATGTTGAAGCTCAAAGACTTGCATGCAAGCTTGTGTAGAGGACAATATGCAACCAGAACCATTGTTGAGAACATCGACAACGACAAGAAATCGACAAGGGGTCGAAATACAATTTCTCGACAACATCGGGGAAAAAATTGGCAAACCACGACAATAGTTAAAAACACAAAATAAATTCATTTTAAATTTTTTTAAACATATAAACCAACAACAACATCAAATAAGCACATTGCCACATAAATATAGGAAAAACACCGATATATATATGATGTAGTAGATGCCAAATCAAAATGATACATCAGAGTCAATACTAAATCCTTAAACCTGACACTTGTCCAGTAAAGGACTCAAAAGTGGATAATCAATACAAAATGACATCAAATATATATGATGTATCCTAAGTTACCAGGAAACTTGGGTACAGGTACGGGGACGGGTACGGGTATGGGTATGGGTACGCCACTTTTGAAAAAGGGTACTTGGGTATGTTGGGGGTACTATATATATATATATGTATGTCATAGTCACATCATACATGCATATAGATTTCTTCATAAATTATGAATCATGATTCACAATTATAAATTCGATGATTATTTAACAGTGAAGATTCAGTTTGAAAATTTGAAACATAAAATTTGATAAATCATAGACTCGGTAGATATCAATTAGAAGACTGGAAGTTACATAAAATTTGATAAATCATTGTACCAGGAAGTTGTAACAGAGAATCAAACTCAGACATAAAGTACACTTGAAATCTTATTTTAAACACCTATTTGTACTGCTGTTACAGGCAATAAAAATTTGAAAATTGCCAAATATATTTTTGCGTTGATGTGAGTGTATTTCTCAATATTAAATACATATGTATATTTTTTATGTGCACATTTGGTAGTCAAATTATGTTCCATGAGTGCTAAACACAAAACCATAAAGACATTCATTGTAAGTCAATGTAAAATCAATCTACTAGATTTGGACAATATTCAGTGGAATTTGAACAGTGTTGCAAAGTGTTTGACATAAGTCTTGAACCAGACTCCATACGTAGTTAGCAAAAAATTAGTTTAGATTTGGTGGGGGGTCATTAAATTTTCCCCAATGAATTGCATTTTATTGAGTCGGTCTTACCCCTGGAGTACCCAAACATGGGCTACGAAGTACCCAAACACGGGGTACAGTGTACCATTTTGCCTATAAGTACCCCTTTTTTTTATAACGGAGTCTCGGGTACGTGGACGCAGTATGGGGTACGACAGGGTAAGACAGGAGATGTACCCTACGAGTACCCAAGTACCCAGTACGTGTACCCGGTATAGGTACGTGTACCCAGTACGGGTACCCTGGTAACTTAGGATGTATCTCATCATCATGAGTCATCTAGAATGAGAAATCTAGGCTATCTAGGAGCTAGTTATCAATGACCTCTCCCCCTTTTACGGGAAAAGGTCACGGCTCGTTTGCCCCTAGAAGGCCCTGCATCATATTCAACTGTCTGATGCCAGCTAGAGGGTGTAGATGCATCATTCTGTGTAGAAGGGGGCATTGGTGCTGATGTTGGCACATCAGTCTCAATGATGTCAAGGTCCTCATCACCCGACTCTACCTGCACCTCCCCTTCCTCCTCTTTTTGTTGCTGCTCCTCCTCCAACCATGCAGGTGAGTCAGCCGTAATAGGGGCCTCAGACTCTACCCTCCACTCAAACAATATGTTAATATTGTCCAAAGAAATGGCTTCCACATTAGGCACCTTATCCAACTGCTTCATCCACAAAGAAATGGCTTCCACATCAGGCACCTTACCTAACTGCTTCATCCATAGTCGAATATTGTAGTGGACATATACCAAATCATTGAGGCATGGAAATTCCAACCAGTAAGAAGGGCAAAAATAAATTTAACGAGTCTTGATTCTTGAGGGTCACAAGCATATGAAAGGGCAATATGAACAAATTTAAAATTTTAATACTTGTAATCAGTTACTTGAAGGTCTTAGTCTTACCTTTTGCGCTTTTTCGAGTGTATCTTCCCAAACACACTCCAATTGTGCTCACATCTTGAAACGCTACATGTTTGGCAAAGGACACGAATGGCAAAATTCCATAAATTCGGTGCTCCTGCACCATAACTTCGCCACCAAACATCTATAACAATTACAAATAAACAAAAAGATGTAAATTTCTTTTCATCAAAACATAATCCATCTTTCAAATAAAGTATAAAACACATAATTAACATTTTAACTTTAAATTCTAATGGATTATGTGGCATCAAAACGCTCCTGTTGGAAATAGCATCGACAAAGCCAAATAGTCCCCTAGCCTCTTGATACATCTTCATCTCCACACTAATAGTCTTGCGAGTCTCAACATCAGGTACCATCCTCTCGAGACATATCAAGAGCCCTTCCATCACCTCACCATCAAAATCAAAGTTGGATGAGTAAGCATAAGAGGTGTTGAGGAAAAGAGTCGTTGCATGAATGGGCCGATGAATCATCCTTGTCCATCAACTATCTATCAAATCCTAAATCATCATGTATTTAGTATGTCTAGGGGTGCCCTTGCCCACATAATAAGATCGAATACTCTCTTTGGCGCTATCCATGGGCTCATACAAGTAGCCCATTGCGGGCTTCTCTCCATCTACCAAGCGAAGAACCTTTACCAAATGTTCACTAATTGTGCACACTTCTAGCATTCCATCCCAAAAGGAATCAGAGTACACTAGTTTAGCAATGGCTGTCCCATCTTGTCTTTTGCTGAATGTGCAATCACGCCACTCATCACAAACAAACATCTGCTTCAACTCAAACTTACATTGGAGAATAGACTGAAGAGAGATGAAGCTACTAGAAAAACGTGTGATTGTAGGACGCAACAACTCCTTGTTTTTTTGTGTATTTCCTCATGAGACTAAGGACAAATGCATGGTTATATATGAATTTTGTGATGCTCTTAGCGTAATCAACAACCTCCTTGATGAAGGGTATTTTTCCCATATCCTCGAGCATCAAATCGATGCAATGGGCCACACATGGTGTCCAAAACAAAGAGGGATGCATCTCCATTAGCATTCTGCTGACAACCACATAATTATCTGCGTTATCTGTTATGATTTGGACAACATGTTCCAAACCAATCTCTCTGATGAAGGCATCCAACAACTCATACAATAATGCTGCATCTTTAACATGGAATGAGGCATCAACTGATTTAATAAACATGATGCCCATAGGGAAATTTACCAAGAAGTTTATAAGGGTCCTACCCTTTGTATCTCTCCAACCATTGGACATCATTGTGCATCCAGTAGACTCCCATGACTTCTTTAGCTCTTCCAATCTAACATTGATGTCATTTTTTTTTTCTTGCAAAATTGGACCCGACAACTCCTCATAAGTAGGGGTCTTGTAACCTGGGCCAACAACGGTGGCATCACACATAGGCTGGAAAAATGGATTGGTCTTTGTGATGCTCAAAGGTAAATCGCTCCAAAAAATCATTCTACCCATAAGCCTATCCGCATCTTTCTTCTCCTTTTTTTTCATCATTGATCGGATGGAAGGTTGGGCCCCATCTCCAGTCCTTGGAACAAACTGAAGGAAAGGTGAAGCCCTCATGGAAGGTGAATCTACATTTGTGGCGTCCCTCTCACTGCCTTGTGTCCCACTCACGAATCTGCTACTGTCGGTGGTTCTTGAGGTTCTAGTCACTCCACCCGAAGCAATTTCGGCTCTATTAGCAGCTGCCACCTCCTTCTTTCTATCCTTCTCATAAATGGCATCATGGTCCATCCGCATAATTTCCGGGGTTGATTCGGTGCAAATTAGAACATCATGCCCCGAAATTTTAGCCAAGTAGTATTTCAACTGGCCAATCCCCCTTGTCATAGCTTGGCCACATAGTTTACAAGACAACCTTTGATGGTTTGTCCCATCCTCGGGCTCACCATACTGCCACATTGGATCCAAGACCTTAGGCATTTTGGAAATGCAATATCAAACCTTCAACTTGAACCTGGGGTCAAACAATGGAACAAAACTAACATTAAAAATTATTTAAAAAAATATCAGTCTGCTATTAAAGGAAAAACAACCATCTAAATTTGTTTTCTACCCATGGAAATTCATTGGAAAATTATCACGAGAGGAAAGAAAAAAATATTTTCAAAACCCTTGCAAAACAAAAAATGAAGTTAAGAGGGCTATTAAAGGAAATACAGTCCCTCAATCTATTCTTTTAGCTACAAAAAATGATGAAAAGAGGCAAAAAATCACGGGCTTTGGAAGTAAAATGGATGCCCTAAAACAATATATGAAAAACAATACATAAAAATGGGATTTGACTACATACCTGGGATTTGAGATGACCAACACTGTAGATAGCTTGCAAGTTGATTTTTCCTTCAATTAAAAATCTCTTGATGGTGATGAAATCAGTGATTTGGTCCTCTAGATCTCTTTGTTGATGTTTACTAGCACTCTCCCTCTCATTCCCCCACAGCTGCAAAGTGAAATGAGCCAAAAAAAACCAAAAACACCACTTAAAGGTGGCTTCCGGGCACCTGGGCAATTTCTCAGCCCGTGGCACGATTTTTCCTCAAAACATTGTGATTTTTTCGGGCAGAAAAATCGGCACCCAGAAAAAATCGCGATTTTTTTCGCGTGGTGCTGATTTTTTCGGCAAATTTTTCAACACTGGCTGGAACTACAACTCATAAGATCCTGAGGGATGGACTATAACTAATACTTTGTAGGATTTGATGCATAGGGATTGATACAGGTGCATTAGACAACCAACCAAATATGGATACCAGTGTCTACTAATCTAGGTTACCTTTACTATTATTATTTATATAATTCACAAGCTACAATTCTAGTGTCTAGCCTACTGAAGTTTCTAGGGATCCAAAAGGCAGTAAGCCCTAAGGCCCGTAAAATCCAAGTATGTCCAGGGGATCCTTCATTCACTGCTTTGGATAAACTCAAGTTTTTCTTTAGCAAAGTTTACAGGGAGAATGCATCTCTTTTTTTAAGATTTTCACGAATAATTGAGACTTTTCTTCTTGTTGGGCATGTAAGGCTGTTGGGAGAAATTATGAGGTTGAGTTCTTCAGGGTTTTGCTTTATTTCAGTGTCCTCCCACATGAGCATCTTCACTTGTATGCTTGGTTTGTAACATTACACTGATGAATCAAACTAAGTCACTGTAACAGAATATGCGATTAAACTCATGATGTAGGTCGCAGGCCATGTCAATAAACAGATGCCTTCTTTTGATGGCCTATTTGACGACACCTTTTCCAACTACAATGATTGACGGCAAGGCCAACCTTAACGATCAAATCATCGAGTTCTTAAACATTTCAATTTTAAAGATTTTCTAGTAACTGCAACGCCCGAGAGGTTTTTAAGGAATTTATGATTAGTTTTTGAAATTGATTCCTGTTGAAATTGTTGATCAATGTGGAAAAACATCAATACAGCTACAGAAATGGATGGTCTACCTTCTTTGGTAATGATAAATGGAACAGGCATTTTTAATCCCTAGAGTGAAAATAAATGCAAATGTTTCCATGTGAACTGTAAGCAAAATTTGAGTAAAGCAATCAAGTAAATGAACTTTGATACCTTTGCAGGGGATATTGGTGAGTTGCAGCCGGATGGTACATTAAAAATCATCGATAGGAAGAAGAACATTTTCAAACTCTCACAAGGAGAGTATATTGCGGTCGAGAATCTTGAGAATATTTATGGAAACTGTTCCTGTGTAGATGCAGTAAGATCATATTCTCTGCAAGATTCTTGCCTAGAAGCTGATCGATTTATTTGACAACCAGTTCCTTTATGCATGTAATCCTCTGATTATTGTATCTACTGGGTCCACTGTTTTTTTTCAGATTTGGGTTTATGGCAACAGCTTTGAGTCATCTTTGGTAGCGGTTGTTGTACCAAGCGAAGAGGAGGCTGAATCTTGGGCTAGAAAGAATGGTCTAAATGGAGATTTCAATGAATTGTGTTCGGAACCTAAATTGAGAAGCTTCATACTCGAGGAGCTGAATGGTGTTGCTAAAATGAAAAATGTATGCAATAAATGTTTTCATTACATGTGCCAGTACTCTCTGTTTTCGTAGACCTAGCATGAATTTCTAATTAGGACAATTTATGGCCTTGTTCTGCTTCATTTTATCTACATTCAATAGCTTATGCAGTGTTCTTGCCTCTGATCAGCTCAGAGGATTTGAGCACATTAAGGCCATCCATCTAGATGCTCAACTATTCGACGTGGAAAGAGATTTATTGACACCCACTTTCAAGAAAAAGAGACCCCAGCTACTGAAGTATTATCAGGTAAACGTGAATATACTCTCCTTTTTCACTATATCAGACAGCGAGCTAAGTTTCTTCAAATAAGTAGAAGTATAATTTCAAATATTTTGCGCATTGCAAACTAAATTATTCTGGCTGCATACGGAGCTTTTATTGTGCAGGAACATATTAACAATATGTACCGGAGTTTGAAAAACTAAAGTCTGTTTATAAAGGTTACAGTCATCGTTAGACCTGCTTGGTGCTTATATTAGCTTCATTTGTGCGCGTTTCAACAAATGACGTATTTAAATTGGGGTATTTTCTTTGGAAGCTTGGAAGCTTTTTTCATGAACCGTGCATATAGATATAATTCAACAGAATTTGAGAAGAGGAAAATCTTGCAGTATTTATGCTTTTGAAAACTTTTTAGGTAAGATGTATTTATGCTTTTCTTAATGTTAGATGTCTATCTTTATTTTTAGGATGTGAGAAATGTCTTCATGCAAATATGGAGTTGTGTTAAACTTGTACCATGACTTGCTATGATGTATGAGATCATAATATAAATAACTGAAGCTTTGAATGGTTAGCGTCTGACTTTTTTTTCCCATAATCCAATATAGTTTTGGTTTTGTATTTGATATTATTTGCTTTATTAATATATAAAACCACAGTTTTCCCAATTATCACAAACATAATAAATGTTCTGTATTTTTAAAACAAGCATCACCAAATACGAATATTTTACTAATGATCTTGAGACTACTAAATATGGATATTTTATTAATGATCCCAACTGCCTGAAGTATAGTGAGCAGTTTCTAACTAAGCAACTTGAAAAATGGTGTAATAAATAAATAATGTATTTTTTTATTTGTTTAATTAAATATAATATTTATGTATGCGTATATATCTTAGAATTTTGGGGTGGACTACCATCTATGCTTTTTCATCTACGGACGAGAATGAGACAAGTGTATTTTCCAGATTGACGCTCTATGGGTGTCGTTCAAGATTAATATTAATAATTTCAAAAAAATAAAAAAAAACTTAATTAACATGTGATAAGTACAATTAGTGATAGTTGTAAAATCTAAACTAGTCTTCAACTATTCGATTATAAGATACAACTACAACTACGAGCTTAATTCCATCGATTATTATATACAACTATTAACTTAACTCCAATGATTCTAGAACTATTAGCTTAACTTCAACTCTAAGCACACTTACATTGGATAACTATTAGCTTGACTATTATATATAATTATTAGTTTAACTCCAATGATTCTACAACTATTAGCTCAACTTCAACTCTAATCACTTAAGGCTTAGTCCAATTGCATTTGACATTTAAGAGTCTAGCTAATGTTTAGTCAAGTAAGAGTCGAACACCCAATAAAATCGTTCGAACTCCTAATAAACTCCTCTAAACTCATAATAAACTCTTGGTTACGTCGATAGACGTTTATATCTTAGAATTTTGGGGTGGACTACCATCTATGCTTTTTCTTCTATGGACGAGAATGATATAAGTGTACTGTCCATATTGATTCTATGGGCGTTGTCCAAAATTCATTATTAATAATTAAAAAAAATAGCTTATTCAACATTTGATAAGTATAGATCGTGATATTTGGAAAAATTAAACTTCAACTTCAATTATTTCATTATTAGATACAACTATGAGCTTAAATCCATTGGTGATACAACTATTAGCTTAACTTCAACTTCTATCATGACATTTACTTGAACTGCAATTGTTGATATATTAACTTTTAAATTAACTATTAGATACAACTATTGGCTAAACTCCAATGATACTAAAACTATTAGCTTAACCTCAACTCTAATCATTATTATATTGGATAACTATTAACTTATTTATTAGATGTAGCTATCAGTTTAATCTAATGATTTTACAAGTATTACCCTAACTTCAACTCCAATTGCTTAATGCTTAGTTGAACTGCATTTGGAATCTAGGAGTGTAGCAATGTGCAGTCGTGGGTAACAATGAACTCTTAATAAAATCTTTTGAATTCCTAATAAACTCCATTTAGCACTTGCACATGTAGTAATTATATAGTTCGCATGACATGTTTAGGTTTTCAATATAGATCTTAATTAGGTTTTAGAGTCTTTTTAAAGAAGGTTAAGAGACAGATTGGTATTCATCCTTAGCATAATGAAATACTTGGGGGTGCGGTACATAATCTCAACAGAAAACTGGTGTGGTGCATAGCATGAATTTTGTCGAGTAGAAGTGAAAATAAATACTAATAACTATTCCATCCATATGCCACCTTGGTCTCTATGTATTTTGATTTGATATAGCCAAAAAATGTGATACATGTTATCGATTTCAATTTTAAAATTCTTGGTGTGGTGCAGAGTGCCATACATGATATATGAAATATTAGAGTCTAGATTCTTCCATATACAACATTAAAAAATCAAAGTGGCTTGCTTATGTAACGATTTTTTGATCTTGGAATTCTGCCATATGGAAAGTTCAGGTTTTTTTGGTTATCTAAGCATTTGAATTAGTTTTTTACGATATGGTTCATCTTCACGTGTATGAATTATTGTTTGAGATGTGGTTTGATCAAGAATTGAACGAGACTCTAAGGACATGTTGCATCTTGGGTTTTGCTAGCACAAAATTGTAAAAACATTTACATCCTGCAACAAACTTGAATGATAATTTTCAAAATACAATTTGATTCTTCTCTTCAAAATCCTAGAGAGAATAAATCTAGAAAACTAGTCTCCCAGTCGCTTAATCTATTCTATGGAATAGGATGATAGTGGAAAAAATTATTATTTGCTCTATTAATTCATGGTTTTCGGGTGGTCTTAGATGAAGAGCTAGGAAAATGTGTTAATTTATTGATTGTTGGAATGAGCATGGTTTGGATATTGCTTTGCGTATGAAGATTAAGGGTATTCATGTGTGTAGTTTTTTTTAACCATCTATTGAACAACAAACACACATCCAAATGCTGCAATTAACAAGTCTTTGTATAAATTGATGGTTGATTTATTAAGAGAGGACACAATTGAAATGGTTAAAAAATTAGTTCATGGGGGGGGTTATTTCGTTTATTTAATAATTTAACGAGTTTTGCATCTTCGGCTCGCCCATTTCTTCAGTTAAAGCACAAAGAAGTTATTTTAATTATTGAATTGTGAATTCAATTAATAGTTGAAGATGAGTTATTTTAGTAATTTACCAATTTTAGGCCATGAGCAATCAACATGGGAATTGAAACGAGGGTCTACTTTTATTGAATTAAAATGGAAACATTGTAGAACGAAGATGGCATCGTGACAAGCGACAGAGAGGCGATGCTCGGGAGCAATCTGTAATGGATGGAGACAAGTGAGTTAGATAATAAAATCTGAAGTAAGTCTTAATTAAATATTTTAAACTAATTAGTGGCGATGTATACCGACGGAATTCAACACCCAACCATCTATATCTCAAATTTATTGAAGTTTGGAAAGCCTTACTTTTGAATTTCAATGGATGGCTGAAAGTTTTAGTAATATTGTACATTGCCAACGGTTTGATTTGGCAAAAAAAATCTCATTTTGGAGAGCTATGACTCATCCCACAGTGGTACTCTCTTTTCGAAAGAATATCAACATTGGAAAGTAAGAAAGTAATATTGTATATTGGTTGTGGTTTGATGCGGTAGAAAAAAAGATAACCATTAACAAATATTGTAGTTTTATTTAGTTAACCTATTTAGAAATATCATAATGTTATTTGATGGTTCCCAAATTAACCGAAAGCTTCTGAAAACATTGAAAAATGAGCTTGTTCTGCAAATCTCGGTCGGTCTTCCATGTGGAGAGAGCTGTAACTATGGCAAACAAACAATAAACAATAGTAGTTTCAACTTTTTGTGCCTCGGCTTTTTTAATGTTTATATAAAGCACAAGAAAAATTAGCATACTTTGTAAATTTACACGTACAACTGCCAGAAAAAATAGAAAAGAATGAACCAAGTTGGCTCCTTTTTCTTTGTGTTATCGAGAATATCCATATATATATGCGTGTGTGTGTGTGTTTTGACTCTTTTTTTCCCTGGTATGGATAATATCTATATATATGTTTCAGAGAGAGTTTCATATTGTGTTTAAAGAATATATATATATATATATATATATATATATTTTGCCAAAGAAAAAAATCGCTTTGTTCACATTGAATAAACATGGGCTGCCTTCTAGGAGCATACATTAAGTGCATCAAAATCGTCTCACTTTTTCACAAACATTTTGTGGGCTTCTCTTATCCTCAACGGGATCCTCTTGTTCAGTTTGCTTGTTGTCTTACAAGCTTACATACTTATTTACCTCTTGGTTATTTACATATTGAGTCACCTCCATTAAACTTGGAGGGAGGGGAAGAGCCAATTTTGAGAGTTTATCAGCCTCAGTGTTCACCTTTCTGTAAATATGTTGGAAAGAGATTGACTTGAATGGCACCATTTGATCTCTTAGTGCTCTTAGCAGATATTGAAGGCGAGGAGCATTTACCTAAATGTGTCCATTTGCCCAATCTGTGGTCATCTTGGAGTCCCCAAAGAGATGTAAGTTTTGGACTCGTTTTTCTTGAGCCAATTTGAGAATTGTCCAGAGAGTTGCAAGTTTTGCTTTGTTGTTTGTGCCCTGCCTCGGTGCAAATTTTATCTTGAATCCTGTGTCCTCATTGAGGTATAAGATGCTGTCAGCTCCTCCCAATGGTGGTTCCCCTTGACTGGCTCCATCAAAGAAGCCCCAAGGTTTGTTTTTATCTATTTCTGGAGCTTTAATATTTACTGTTGGTTTTGGGTTGGGCAAAGCTTGATGTTCATTCAATTTTTGCAATAACATACTGACCGTTATTTCTGATGATGTCCAAGTGTTTTTGAAAACAAATCTGTTTCTCGTTTCCCATATAGTGAAAACAAAAAGAGTTGGTAGAGCTTCATGGGTACGTACCCTTTCATTCACCACCAACTCTTCAATCTGCTCTCAAGAGACTCGTCCTCATCTGGATTGGAAGAAGGATCCAGCTTGTGGTTGACTTGTTTCCATACCGTGCATGCATATGTGCAATAAAAAAAAGGTGTGAGCACATTTCTCCTTTAGCTCTACATAAAAAGAAAATTCCAGGTCCAATGAAGCCACATTTGAGTAGTGCTTCTCGAGATAAAAGTTTGTTTTTCATAGCCAACCATAATGTTAAGATGGATTTAAGGGGAGCTTGTAGTTTCCATATTCGAGACCACCACCAACAGTGTGTTTGTTGATTCTCCAGTTGCACCGCTGCTTCGTATCCCAAATTAGCTGAGAATTTTCCATCGTTCATGTTCCATATCCATATTAATTTATCCCTTTCCGTTGTTAAAAGAATGAAGCTGTTAGTTGGTTTATATATCTACTCCATTTTGTCGCTTCATTCTCCTCGGGCCCCATCTCTTCTGCTGTTTTCCAGACTGTTCCTCTGTGATCCTCTGTCTGAGAGCTTGCATTTGCTAACATTCTGACTCCTCTATCTACTAGTTGTGTGATCAAGTGATTTGTTAGTCTGAAGTTTTCACCTGACCCTACCCACGGATCTCGTCCAATATGGATGCTCCTCCCATTTCCAACTTGCCATGCTACCCAGTTCCCTATTAAAGGAAATGCCAATACAAAAGCTTTCCAACATATAGATCCTCCTTTGTGTGTTTTGACCGGTTGTTTGAACCATTCCTCAATTGAGGAATTAGGGCAGTATTTAAGTCTCATTGTTCTTCCCCATAAGGACTCGGGATTCTCAATCATGTGCCACAAAGATTTGGCAGCTAGGGCTTTGCTAAAGAGCTTAGGGTTTTTGATTCCCCAACCTCCTTTGCACTTGGGGAGGACTATAGTGGTCCATTTCACTAATGGAATCCCCTCTGCTTTCTTACTTGTAGTCCATAAGAAGGAGATACATTTTTCCTTTATTCTCGAAAGTATTCCTTTTGGTATGTAAGAAATTGAGGCCCAATATATAGGGATTCTTTGCAATACTGCATTCAACAGTACCAATCGCCCTCCTCTTGAAAGAAATCTATTGGTCCACATGGAAACCTTGTTGTCAATTTTTTATACAGCCATGCCCAATCCTTACATGAATATGCATTTGGTTTCAATTGAAACCCTAGGTATTTGAAGCCTTTTGATAGAGGAGGTGCTAAGACTGGGATTATCTCCTTGGCTTGACCTAGAATATCCTCTTGAGCATTGTTGTATGATAGTTTTGACTTCTCCAAATTGATTTCCATCCCTGTTGCGCTCTGATAATCATCAAGAACTCTAACCAGATTTTCGAGATTGCCTAAGGTTCATTCTCCAAACATTAATCATCTACAAACAGAACATGAGTAAGTTCAATCTGATTGGCAATTCTTACTCCCTTTATCATTCTTTCTTCCCTTGCATTGTGAATGGATCTACTTAGAGCTTTTGCTACTATTAAAAAGAGAAAGGGAGAAAGAGTTATTCCTCTTGTTGGACGAAAGAAATTGGAGGGGGAACCATTGATCAAGACTAGAAAAGAGGTTGACTTGATGCACCCCATAATCCATTCCACCATCTCCACTGGCATACCTATCTTGATTAAGAGCAGCTGCAAGAAGGTCCAACTCACTCTATCATAAGCTTTGGATAGGTCTACCTTTAATGCAAAAGTTAATTGCTTTTCTTTATTTATGGAGTGCATAGCCTCCTGGGCTAAGGATACCGCATCATGGATTTACCTATTGAATAAAAAACCAAATTGTTCTTCTGTTATGAACTAGCTCAGGATAGGTTTCAGTCTTTGTGATATTGTTTTTGCTATGACTTTGTAAATCATGTTGCAACAAGAGATTGGTCTAAAATCCTCAAAGGTTTCCCCTTTTTGTTTTTTTGGGTATGAGTGATGAAAGTGACATTCATTGACCCTAAAACCTTTCCAGTCCTTTGAGACTCTCTTACCACCTTCAAGATATCATTCTCAAGCAGTGCATAAAAACCAATAAAGAAATCCAGGGTGACCATCAGGGCCAGGGCGTTTACCTCTCTGGAATGAGTGCAATATTTTTCTAAGCTCTTCTTCTGACACTTCTTCCATTAGATCTTGTTTCATCTCCTCTGAAATTAAGCTAGGGAAAAGATTGAGTACTTCTAAGATTTTCTGAATGGGGCAACCTGGAGGAGTTGTAATTCTTCTATGGAAATGCTTTTCTGCCTTTTTTGCCTTGTCTTTGAAGGTTTGTGCTGTTCCACCCTCTTCATTCTTGATTTCTAGTATGGTGTTAATATTTTTTCTATGAGAGGCATGCATATGGAAAAATTTTGTATTCTTATCCCCAGCCTCTAACCAAAGTGCTCTGCTCTTTAGTTTGCACAATTTCTCTTCATCTGCTAGTATTTGAATTCTCTTTTGTTCCTCATTTTTTAACAATTGAAGCTCTTCTGTAGAGAAAAACCTTGCTGTGTCGGAGTTGTAGAGATTTTGAATTTGATCCTCTAAGCCTTTGAGCTCAATTTGTTGTGTCTCTCTGTATTTCTTCCTCCACTCCTTCGAGAGTTTCTTGATGGTTGCTAGATTAGCCATCATTTGATACATGCAGCTTTATGAGGATTGAACCTCCAACGGTTCCCAGTTTCTCTTAACCACCTCCCTATAATCTTCATTCTATAGCCATACTGGGTTGAACTTGAATGGGGTTGGTGTTTTCTCCTCAGTAATAGTGATAGAAAGTGTAATAGGCCTATGATCCGATAAGCCCCCTGTTTCCACTGCAGTTCTTAACACCAAATGATCTTGGCATAGTTCTTTTGAGATCAAGAATCTGTCCAATCTCTTTGAGATTGCCTGATCTCCACTTCTGTTATTCTTCCAAGTATGTTCCAAATGAATCAGTTGAAGGTCTATAAGCTTTTTTTGTTCAAATAAAGAGCTGAAAAACTTGGCCAACACATTTAACCTTGCATTTTGTCCCCAAACTTTTTGCAGCAGACAGGGTTAAATTGAGGTCCCCTGCCAGTATCAAGTTTTCCTGATCTAGAGCTCCAGCCTTGGTTAGGGTTTCCCAATAAATCCTTCTATCATAGAAAGAGCCATATGCATTGAGGAAGAAGAAAGGAATCCCAATTTCTGGGTATTTCAGCTCTGTTCCAAGTGCTCCCTTGTACTCAGTTTTGGCATACAATGTTATATCTGGCCTCCAAGCTGTTAGGAGACCTCCGGAGTGACCTTCCGCATTTATGGTTTCCATCCACCAATCCTTCAGAATGGCCCCCTTTATCTCTTTTGCTTTCTCACTGTCCTATTAGAATAGTAGAGTCAAGCTAAACTAGTTAACTTATCTAAGCAACCAACAACATATCATAAAAGATAAGAACATGAAAATAAAAGGACAAGAGAACATCGATATATGTGGTTCACCATGATGGGTTACATCCACGGGAAGGTGGTCTTCTATTGTCTCTAGAATATCTTCTCCAATCTTACAAGAGAGCAAAGCACAGATACCCACAATAGTGTCACAATATAAATGATGTACAATAGTGTCACAATAGTACCACTACTTCACCACTACTACATCAAGAATACATGATATGTAGAGACTCACTTGACCCTATTATATACTCAGAGATGAGGAGGAATTAATCTCACATATTGCACGTGGGATAATATAATTCTCCAAAATAACATCTCTTAATACAATACCATGGACAAATACTCTACACAAGTAAATACACCACCGTATAACTATGGGTTATGTGTATTACTCTTTTACATAATATTGTAGACAACTTCCGACATAATACAAAGACATTATTACCTTCCAAGGAATATAATATATTCCAACACTCCCCTTTAATAATGGCTGGGAGAAGGGCCCACACTAACACTAAGGAAGGAAGGAGTCATTACTGCTCCCTCTTGATGACAACTTCCAGAAGAACCAAAGCTGAAAAAGAAGAACACTTATGCTGATGGAATTTGACAATGAACAATCGCTTCTTATTGAATCATGTAAGTGCACACGAACAAGGTTGTACGATGAAAGACCCAACAATAAAATGTCGAGAACATGTGACGTAATCCAATCGCAAGATGCCCAGATCACCACAAGAATCATCACAACCATACATGATAGCTGAAGACCTCTGATATAACATCCACACCAGTGTACAGATACCTTCTGACGATCGATACAACAGAACATGTGGCTAAGAACACCACAACAATGTACAAAAAAACCCCAGATGGTCAATACACATGCGGATAACAGACATTCTTCCAATCAAGGTGCAATATAAATATCTGTAGAAGACCTCAAACATCGAAGAAACAAGACCCCAATGGTTTATACATCGAAAATGATATCATATTGATGAACATCATGACTTTAATAGTAGAAGATGGTGCTTCATTACTTCTGGAATAAGGTGAAAGCCTAAACAAAGAACTTATCTGCACAAGAACTTTCAAGATTAAAGCATATAAAGATCATAAAACAAAATTGCTCATACATAAATGAAAATGCTTATATACCAAAGGTTAGAAAACATCATATAAATGATTGACAACATAATATGATCAAATAAAAGATTAACTTGCTCATTAAGGAAAATGAAGTTACTTTTACACATTAAGTGTCAGCCACAACATATAATTAGTGAAAATTTAGTCATCAAGCAACTAATCTGAAGCATAGGTGCATTTCTTATTAGTATGAGGTTAATATGCAAGAGATGAATGCCCTGAAAATGTCAATGCTTCCATATAGGAACGTTAGAGACAAGTAGGAACAAGATAACCTCTGCAATGATAAGAATATAAATATCATTGCAACAAGAACAAGGTGCTCATGATAAATAGTTCAAGATTTAAAGATTGCTCAAAGCCATATAAATATTGAGTAAAAGATGATCGAAATAAACATGACATGAGATATAGATAAATCAAAATGTTTAATATGATCAACATATAGCAAATTATGATCAACTCATGATATCACTTATAAAAAATTATGAAATGACAAGTCAGTAATGGTCTTAATCATGAGTTCATTTCTTGTTAACACTATGTAAATATGCAAGAGACGAAATGCCCTGGAAATGTCATTGCTTCCATATTGGAATGTTAAAGACAAATATCACATGAACTAGATACAATCTTTGCAATACATGAAAAAGAAACTATATCCCAATTAAATAACTTATGACAAGCCAAAAAATATGATATCACATAGATTAAAAAAATAATTTACTTAAGAATTTAATTAGCAAGAGCATATAATGATCATAAAGATATTACTTATAGAAGAATGGAATTGCTTTTACACAAAGGTCAGCAATAACATATAAATAAAGTAAATAATGATCACTATATAACACATGAGATTATTCTTATAAAATTGTTTTTATAAACAAAAAAAAAGAAAATAACAAATTAATTATTAAGTATATTTGAAAAATATTAAGCATTAGATGGTTTATAGCTATAATCATGACAAAATAGTCGAGATCCATGTCCTTAAAAGATGCCAATATTTCCATATAGAAATGTGAGACAAATATATTGCAAGAACAATAAATAATATCTTAATAAACATGATTAGAAGCAAAACCTAAATGCAAAAAACGAATAACAAAAAACTTAAATACTTTACTGTACTAATCTGAATCTGCAAAAAATACAGTTAGAAAAACAGTAAAGGAAAGAGAAACTTTTACTTACAATCATTTGAAAAAATGTGCCCAGAAAATCCCAATCTTCTGTTCTGGTCACGTAGGTGGATCCTGAATGGTTGTTCCAATTTCAAAAACAGGTTATATTAAAAAAATCGGTAAGAAATGACCAAGTTACGACCTTTTTTTATAACTATCATTTTTATTACCGAAAGGAAGCCCAAAAATGCCCAGTTTTTCGTTCTGTTCATGAGGATTGATCTAGAATGGCTGTTTCAATTTCGAAAATAGGTTATAATAAAAAAATCGGTGAAAAATGACCAAGTTACAGCCCTTTTGTATAACTATCGTTTTTATCACTGAAAGGAAGCCCATAAATACTTAGTTTTCTGTTCTGGTCGCGTGGGTGGATCCAGAATGACGTTGCCGATTCCAAAAAAAATTACAATAAGGATTCCGACAAAAAATGACCAAGATACGACCCTTTTTTATAGCTTCATTTTTTATAATCGGAGGAAAGATATCCTTGAGGAGAGCCCCGAAATCATGTAGATCTACAGAAAAAACATCAAGAAACCCTTGAAAAATTTCTGCAAAAATCTTACACAACAAGCTAGGGTTAGGGTAAAAAAGAAAAAATGCAAAAATATGCCCAGATCTAAAGAGAATCCTAATGGCTACCAGATGGAAAGCAAATCTACAACAAAATGACAATGCCCAAATGATAATCGTTATAGATTGAAAGCTATAAAAGGTACTATATCATAGCAACCTGCTCTGATACCATGTTAGAATAGTAGAGTCAAGCTAAACTAGTTAACCTATCTAAGCAACAAACAACATACCATAAAATATAAGAACAAGAAAATAAAAGGACAAGAGAACATTGATATACGTGGTTCACCTTAGTGGGTTACATCCATGGGAATGTAGTCTTCTTGTAATGCCCCGGTTTTGACCCCGTTACTTTAGATGTATATGATGTATGTATTGTAATGATCATGGTGTGGAGCTAAAGGCCAAGGCCCCGCCATTGATCGGTAATGCTATGTTTTGGATTTAAATTTGTCACCGACGGTATATCGGGGCATGCGGCACATATTAAGTTTTAGCATCATGTAAATATGCATCTATAATAAAAATAAACACAACCAGCTACGGTCGCGACAACCAAATCGAATGGGGCATGATTTTCTAAGGATAAGGGGGGTGAAATATTTAACCTATGGGCCAATGGGGAAAAGACAAATGTCTATGAGAAAACCCATTAAGCTGTCAACTACCTTTCTTGTCTTTTTCTCCAATCATTTATTTCTGCCAGAATGTGGTTGAGTTAGTTATTGCATGGAATGGGAAGAGTGTGGGCAAAGAAATTCGAATTGGGTAGAGACCCATTTTTGAAAAACGTGTTCTGACTTCCCTGGCAGGAAAAATACCCAAAAACGCAGTCCATTCTGCTATGCATTCACATTTTTCAGTTTCCTCACGTTTTGGGAGCAGCTGGAGTTTTTCCTGTTTTTTTTTTCTTTCCACGATTTTGGCTGTTAGCTTCATTTTTCCCATGGATGGGAGGTCGTTTTTGTAATGCCAGGGCCTGGGTTGTCTTCCTCACGTTTTTGGAGCTGCTGGTGCATTTTCCATTCACGATTTGGTGGTTTCATGTGTTTTTACCATGGCTGTGAAGAGCCACTCACGTTTTTGACTGTCTCAGCGACTTTTGGCCTCACGCACAGGCTATTTGGGACGTTTTTCCCTGCTGAGAGTTGTGCTCACTGATAAGCTTCAGGACTGTGTGTTTTTCTCCACATTGTGATCCGTTTTTGCTGTTACGTTTGGGGCTATGTAATTCGTTTTTCCCTGTCTAAGCTGTGAGAGCTGAATTGATTGCCTGAGTGCAATTGTTGGTCTTTGGACTGTGTGAGGAGTAAGGATTTTGGATTGGTTGCTTGATAAACCTGGTGCTAGAAACCACACAGACAGAACTAGAGGGCTGGCCTTCTTCTCCATCACCCCTGAATAGCACTGGAAGGGAATGCAGGGCCTGAGGGACTGTGTAGCAGAGAAGGGACTGATTCCTTGTGTTGGGTGTGGATGGGTGTCTTAGAGGTCAGGCTAGTTCTGGTGTGGGTATTCTTGGCTCTGTAATGAGCTCACCAGCTTAGCAACTTGCCTTCTCCAACTCCTAGACGGCCTGATAAACCCAACTTAGTTGGCTTGGCTGTGTTTTGGTTATCTTTGGCTATGTGTCAGTCTGCTAGTTCCCTTATTCCTTGGAGAATCATGCCCAGCTCGGGGGTGGCAGTGTTGCTGAGATATTGATGAGCACGCTGGCCTATGGTTGGGTGGAACGTTGCAGCGACGTAGCTGGTTGCGGAGCAAAGTTCTTTATAAGATAAGTGATCTTGTGCATTTTACCTCTGCAATTCTATAATTACTGTTAATCAAATGGAATGGACATGTTTAGTGAATGCTTGCTTGAATATATGATGTTTCCGCTGTGTATGTTAAATGAATGCATCTATGTGTGTTAAACAATGGCTTTTGTGCATGGTTTACCATAATGCATTCCTGGCAGCATTCGGTTTATGTAATTTTCATGCCTGTACATGTTCATGGGCGGTTAGCCCGGTCTGAATAAGCGTGTAGTCGCGTCCTTCTTGCCGGTCACAGCAATGGGGACGTGACACTTCTATTATCTCGAGAATGTCTTTTCCAATCTTACAACATAGCAAAGCACAAATACCCCAAAGACTATAGATGATGTACAATAGTGTCATAATAGTACCACTACTACATAAAAAATACGTGATATGTAGAGACTCACTTGACCCTATTATATATTAAGAGATGAGGATGAATTACTCTCACATATTGCATGTGGGATAATATAATTCTCCAAAATAACATCTCTTAATACAGTACCATGGACAAATACTCTACACAAATAAATACACCACCATATAACTATGGGTTGAATGTATTACTCTTTTACATAAGTCTGTAGACAACTTCCGACATAATACAAAGACATTATTACCTTCCAAGGAACATAATATATTCCAACACGTCCGTCATTGTTTCCTCGATTGCTACGATTTTGGATTTTTTTAGTTTTAAAATCCTACAAAGGGCTATTATTTTAGAGGCCCCTCCTAACCCCCTCACATTGTAGGACAAAACAAGCATTAAGAACTCCTGTTAGGGGCTTTTTTCAATCTAAGAGCCTGTCCTAGAGTAGCTTGTTTTCCCTCCATAATCTCTCTAGCCACTTGTAACTGTGCTTTGTTCAAAAAAGATTTGCGCCCCACTATTGTTTTAGGCATGTGACTGTGGGATAACCCACATGTCAAGCACATATTATCCTCTTGTCTATTCCTTGGACTCAAATCATAGCCCTTGCTATCTCCTGAGATGGCCTGTTTTGTTTTAGAGAGTACTTTCACTTCTTCTATTAAAACGTTTGGTGCATTTTCAATCTTGCCCCTAGGAATTTTTTTCCGTAACGTTTTTTGACAGAGAATCAATAGGTGAGGGAATAAAGGGAATATATTACCTTTGTTCGACGACGTCCCGCTGGGGTCTTCCATTTCATCACCTTTCTGCTTGTCGTCCGATTCTGATAGATGCTTTAGTTGCTCTTCTTCGAGCGATACACTCATTAAGTCTGCCACCTTTGCGTTCGGGTGTCCGTCTTCATCTTCACGGTTTGTTTTTTCTGGCTCGTCTCTTGTAGTAGCCAATTTCTCCACCCACTTCTTTTTCACCCAAACTTTCTCATGAACTAGATTTGATTGTTCTCCTACCATCACCGGGCATGATTTTTAGGATGGCCAACCTGATGACAATAGAAGCATCCAAATGGAAGCTTCCAATAGAATTCGCTGTATCCAGGTGCTCCCATGCATTTTGATTATTATCTCTTCAAACAACCCTTCTCTTACATTCAATTCTACTAAAATATGTGCACATCTTTTTTCAACCTTATTCTTCCAGTCATCCTCAAGCTTGATGAATTTTTCAATTTTGCTTCCTATTGCTTCTAAGATATGGTGTTGCCAAAAGACCATTGGTAAGCCTGGGAAGATAGCCCATACTTTCTAGACATTGTGAGGTTCATTCTTGGCATTAAAATCTATGTGCCATTTTCTAAGAATCAAGCTTGAAAGTCCCCAGTTTCAACTCTGTCTTAGTAGAAGGGTGTTGTCTTCCTCTTTTGCCAACTTAAATAAGAACCACCCTCTTGGAAAGACATGAAAATGGGGGGTATAACCCAAGACTGGGTTCCAATTCCTCTCCATCCACGATTTCAAAGTTGAATTCCCTGATATTTTTCCGTAGAACCTACCTATGAGCGCGAGATTCAAGTAAGTTGGGATGTCATCTATTGGGATATCCTTGCCCAGTGGCAATTCTGGGAAATTCTTTTTGGGTTTCATGCCTCTAGTTTTTTATTTCAGATTTACCAATGTTCCATCATTCTTCGTAGACTTGATTTCGCAAGGATGCGTACCATCGATCTTCGCACCTGTCACCACTGTTTTAGGCAGGGTGATGTCAACACCCGTCATCCTTAATTCTTCCTTTGTGCGAAAGATCGATTCTTGAACGGGTTTTGCTTCGTAGTCCACCATGTCGTCGTACATCGTAGTGGTGTTTAAAGATCTCTGCCACTGCTCCAGCTTCCAGTTATGTACAAAACGAAAAAATATTCGCCTGAAAAGAGAAAAAATGTCCTATTCTAACTTCTTAGCCACCTTCTCTTCTATGCTTCTCTGCTAATTCTTCCTTCGCACCTTCTGATTGTTTTCCTTCCGCAGAGCTACATTGCGCCCCCCATATATATGTGTGTGTGTGTGTGTTTTGAGACAGTTTCATATATTGTATAAGAAAGATAAATTGTGTTATTGTATTATTAATTTAAGGAGGTTTTAAAACTTTCCATAGATCCAAAAGTAATGTTCCCCTGAAGGATTATCGAAATTGAGTATTATACTTCTTTCAATTCAAATATTAAAATTTTATTAAAATTATCATGATTCAAATATTAAATATATATTAACATTATCACGTTGAAGTATATGAATCATGTTTTGTGTAAAGGTAAATTTATAATTTTTATATTGAATTTATTAAAAAAAAATTTAAAAATTATAAATATTAACTTTGTAATTATTTTACTAATTTGTTTTCATGTTAATATAAATTTATGTTTCCTAATTCAAAAAAAATTAAGCATTTGTTGGAAAGTTATATATATATAGTTTTGAGTTTAAAATAATAATTAGATTACATTTTTGTTTGAAAAAAAAATATCTTTAACTCTTAATAGATAAGAAATTAACATTAATCTATATTAATATAAAATATCATTTCTTTAGAAACAATGATGGATTATCATCTATCTTTTTCATCTATGGACGAGAATGAGACACGTGTATTGTTTAGATTGATTCTATGGGCATCGTCCAAAATTCATAATTAACAATTTCAAAAAAATAAAAAAATAGCTTAGTTAACATCTGATCAGTATAATTCATGATAGTTGGAAAAATTAAATTTCAACTTCAACTACTCGATTACTAGATAAACTATTAGATCATTAGTTACAACTATGAGCTTAATTCCATTGATGATTTAACTATTAGCTTAACTTCAACTCCAATCACAACTTTTACTTGAACTACACTTCTTAATATATTAATTTTTAAATTAAGTATTAGATACAACTATTAGCTTAACTCCAATGATTCTACAACTATTACTTTAATTTCAATGGTTATATTGGATAACTATTATATTAACTATAAGGTTAAATCTAACAGTGAAACCATTATTAAATTAAATTTAGATGAACATGGTAATTAAAAACTATTAGATGAACATGTAGTTGTACTCCATTGACTCCATCTCTCAGCCTGAGAAGTCTACCTTCATTGCAGTGAAACCATGTATCGTTGAATAAGGTTTCCATTTGGTAGTGTAGCATCAAAAAAACATCTGATCAGGTAATGTTGTTGTAGAGAAAAGTTTCATATGGCTAGGGTTTAAGAGGCCATCAATGTACTGGGGTTGAAAGAGAGATGCAAATGGTTATGTAAGTATATATAAACAAGTTCATAGATTGGAATGGTTCATACCTTAGCGAAACAAAGGTTGATCCAAGTAGCCCTTCAATCCTCTTGCTCCTCTTGCTCCAAGAGACATGCAAAATGAATTATACCTTCCTCAAACCGATATGACCATATGTAAAGCAATGATAGTCAAAGAAATGTGAAATAATAATCTGATTAACATCAACATCTGATCATAAACAGAGGTTCAATCACACATTGAACAATTACTTGGGAAGAAGAAGGACATCACATATTTATTAATCATGAAAATAAATACAAATATACCTTCTCTTCAAGTTTGGCACCTCACGAAACCTTGATCTGGTTCTGCTGCTTCTCTTCTCCAAGGAACTCAACCTCCAAGGTTTGCAACACAAGGAGAAAGTTTCTAGGGCAAAGGTGGGGGGAATGCAAGTCACATTTCCTCCAGCATAACACTGCAAATGTTAAAGTCCTCTCTCATGGACCTTTTCCCTCTCTTATATAGTGATCTGAAGAGTTAGGGGCGAGGATAGGATCAGTTACAATTGAAGGAGTCAGTTGCTTAACCACCCAAACTACTTGAATTTCGAGAAACATCCTTTTTGACATCTATAGGAAAACCACGCGAGTTTTAATGACAACAGTCGCGTACATACGCGGGTTTCAATGTCAATAGTCGCGTACACACATGGGTTTCAATGTCAATAGTCGTGTATGCAAAAGGACATGCGAGTATCATATAGAACAAGTCACGTACAACACGTGGGTTTCCTTAAGGAAACTCACATATACATTAAAAAATATCATTTTTAGGGTACTTATGAGCATTTTCAGACTTTGGTGTCTTCTGAAAAGTTTTAGTGGACTCATATACCTTTCCAACGTTGCAGAGAAGAGGTCAAACAGAGTTACATAACTCCAGATATGGGTCCTACAATATAGTTGTTTTTTCAGTAACTTTCTTGAAGTGTCGTCATGGAAGTGTCGACATGCGACGAAAACATGTGAAATTGGTCATAGGAAGAGATGTGTCATTTTGAGCTATAATAGATGCCCTCTAATGTATTAGGTTAGAGGGGAATACGATAGCCAAAATACATTATAAAGGAAATATCTGAGTAGGGAGAGAGAAGAGAATCCAAGATCAAAAGGCTTGAACAAAGGTACCTGAAAGAGAGATAAATGTCAGACAAAATTAATCTCTGGGACATACAAGTCCATATACAAATGATCACCATAAAGATATAGGTGGATCCAACATATGTATAACTGATGAAACTATCATGGTCACTCAATATGCAAAAAGGCGCCATATCAAATCTAAAGGAGTCATGGCCACAAATGAACAAGGTGGATCCATGCTCAACAATCAATCATAGCCACAAAAATACAAGGTGGATCTATGTCTCAGCAAAATGTCATATGAAGTGTGACAAGGTCTTGCACAACTCGGGCAATAGCAAAAGATGACGATGCTATTGTTGGCCCAAAGTATTCAATCCAAACCACCCAAAAGGTACGAATCCTAACCATGCGAATAAAGGAGTTGAAGTTGAACATGGAGGAAACCGTTTTATTACCAGTCAATGATGAGAACCATTAACAAACGCGAGGGAAACCACCATTAATGAAAATGGTCCCCAAGGTACCTAGTACATTCTAACAAGTGTGAATATAAGGAAACAAAGTTGAACACTTGAAGAATCCATCGAGTATGAGACAGTAATGTATTCCCACTACCCAATAGCGAGGGAAATTACCACTAATGAATGCAATCCCCAAGGTACTGTGATAAACTATAAATATCTTCCTAGAGCAAGAGGTGTTGCAGTCGATAGGAAGAGATCTGTTTGAAGGAAGGAATTAAGGCATCCTTCATCATCCAACATGAGGTAAGTCAGAGACTAATTAGATTTGGAATTGGTACATAATTTAACGATATGGACCACCGAAGAGATGATGTAATGAGCTGATACCAGGGAATGGCCGACACAAAAGGTCAAGGCAACTGCATAATGGCCGACAAAGGTTTAATCCTTGAATAGTGGGCACGGAAAAAAGTGACTTAGGAATCTTTTGACACAAAAGGACCAACGACACAAATCTGCAATGTAGAAGACATTGACAGATTCCCCATATAATTGGAAAATAGATCAACTGGAGGAGTAAAAACTCTGAATCAGGATAAGGTCAAAATACTAGGACCCAACTATTGATAGACTCAAAATTGGTGCTTTGTTCAAGGAAAAAAGACTTGATTCCATGATGTAAAATACATGTGAATGAACTTCCCTTCCCTCTTTCTTGTAAAGGTTTAATGAGTCCAAGAAATCCAACTTGAGACCTTCTTCATTTTTTGCAAGCTTGAAGAAGAGACACAAGAATGCTTGATAAAGCACTGATTCATGGATTTTACAAGCCCAAATTAGTGGATGCTCGATGGTGTTTTCATAGTTTTGAGAGTCTAAAAACTCAAAAGAAGACTCCACGGTGGTGCTTTTCGTAAAGTTAGTCTCCTAAGTCCGAAAAAGTGTAAAAAAATACAAAGGATAACTCTCTTAGCCCAGGTGAACTAAGGTATTCCTTTTTTGCAGTTAGTCGGCAAGGTCTAAAAAAGGGGTAAACTATCACCAGACCGACGTACCTTCAGAAGCGGCATGTAGCCTGAGTTTAACGAGTGTGAAGGAATGCAAGATCACTCAGAAAGATCCATTTGATTATGAGAAATGGGGATTACAACAGTAAACTCGGTGCTTTGTTCTTTAGGTTTTAGCGAGCATGACAAAGACATAAAGTACAATCAGAATCTTTTTCATGTTTAGGTCCAGAGCACAAAAAAGAGAAAACTAAACTTGAAAAAAGGTTCCTTTTCTGTAAGTTTAGTCCTCCAGGTCTGGAAAAGAGATAAACCTATTCCTAAAGATACTCTTCTCAATTCCAAAGGAAGGAGAGTGCTCCTTTTTCGTAACTATTCCACATGGTCCAAAAAAGTGATAAACTACCACCAATGTGGATTCATGTTCACTTATTCTTAACGAGTCTGAATGAACAAGTTTACTCAGCAGTCAAGTCTATTTTTAGGAGTCATACCTAGGCCTAAAGATGTTAGATTTTTATCATTCAAGCTAGCATTATGATCTTAGGATATTTTAATTGAGAAAATAACATGCACAACAATAAAACATAAGAGACAAGAGACACAAAGAATTTTCCTCGGGGAAACCATGAAGGAGAAAACCCCACAACTTCCTTAGAGATAGAATCAACACCAAAAGTAAAACCTGAAAACATAAAGATGATCTCCCGACAGCAGTAGTCTCTCTCTTGTCCCAGCAACTTCTCCTCTCACTCATGCGCCCCAATGAGTGAGTGTGTGTGTGTGATAAATAGAGATACTCACTCTCTATTTATATTCTTTTGTTCAATTGAAATCCACTCCAACATGTCGGCCTCACTTAAAAATTACTTACTAGATATGACATCTCTAGGAGTGTCTAATAACCCTAGTGCCCCACAACTTGTGGGGAATTTGCCTCCTCCGACCAACAAGGAGGTTTATCCTTAACACAATGGTGGGGACTATTTCCCCGACTTACAATGACTCACCTAGGGTCGACTTCTCTAGGATAGTCTAATAACCATAGAGCCCCACAACAGCAGGGACTTTAACCCTTGACCAATAGGAGGGCTACCCACAATGAATTGACATGAGTTTTTTACATTATAGAAACTTTCCAGATTAAACATCGGGGTATGACATGACTCAATTACATTACAGACACATCCCAGAATAAACATCGGGGTACAATACATAAGATAACATTCCGAAGTTACAATTACATCAACACTCCCTCTTAACTAGGAAGGTATTCTCTCGACACAATTTATCAACACAAGTCTTCTTCTCTATATCATCTGGATCATCATTGAGTTCTCATCATCTTCATCTTAAAGTCATATTCATTTGGATCTGGATCATCATCATTGGATCTAGATCATCACTCGATCTAGATCATCATCAATGGATCTAGATCATCACTAGATCTGGATCATCACTGGATCTGGATCATCACTGGATTTGGATCATCATCACTAGATCTGGATCATCATCACTACTGGATCATCACTACTAGATCATCATCACGGGTGCTATCTCATGATTCTTCTCGTCATAGGAAGTTCTACAGAGCCAACCCTTTTTCATGCTGGTTGTAGGCCTAGCCTCCATGTAGGTCTTCTTCAATGCTTATATCTGACCCTAAGTCAGAATGGCCCGCTCAGCACTTACATTTGATCATGTAGGAACCAATCCTATAATCATATAAAAAATGCACACCCAACACTCACATCTGAACATGTGGGAACCAATCCCACAACCATGTCAGAAAGGCCCAGCACTCACATCTAACCATGAGAGGAACCAATCCAGCATTCATTTCATAAAGGCTCTACAATTACATTCGACACATGCGAGGAACAAATCCAACATACATGTTCGAAAAGGCTCTGCACTTACATTCGGCACATGCGAGGAACCAATCCAACATACATGTTCGAAAGGGCTCTGCACTTACATTCGACACATGCGAGGAACCAATCCAACATACATGTTCGAAAGGGCTCTGCACTTACATTCGACACATGCGAGGAACCAATCCAACATACATGTTCGAAAGGGCTCTGCACTTACATTCGACACATGCGAGGAACCAATCCAACATACATGTTCGAAAGGGCTTGCACTCACATCTGATCATGTAAGACTACATCTTTCAGTCGTTTCAGAAAGGCCCTCAGTCCCAGACCAGGTATTCCTGGTAACTGACCAGGAACCTCCATTCCAAGAATGGAATTCAGTGCTTACTTTTGATCATGTAGGAACCAATCCTACAGTCACATCAGAGTGGCTTAGCACTCATATTTGACATGGAAGGAACCAATCCTCTCACCATGACAGAATGGCTCAGCCCTTACATCTGACCATGGAAGGAACCAATCCTCTCACCATGTCAGAATGGCTCTAGGTCTCATCATTTCCCCTTGGAGGAAACCTCGATCTGGAGAACACCAAGCTTCTCCCTAAAGTACTCGAACTTCACCCTAGCTAATGACTTTGTCGACAATCTATTCCTTCGTCGCAACATATTGGAGCTTCACTGCTCCCCTCTGCACCATATCCATGATATAGTGATACTTGATCTTGATATGCTTCGACTTGTCATGGAACACTGGATTCTTTGACAACTTCACGCAACTCTGGTTGTCACAATGTATAAAAGTAGCATCCATCTGGAGATCAAATAAATCAGACAGTAGCTTCCTTAGCCATACTGCCTCACAACTAGCTGAACAAGCTACGACATACTATGCTTCAGCTGTACTCAGTGGCATACATGATTGCTTCCTACTAAACCAAGAGATCACACATGATCCCATACTGAAGAAACACCCTAAAGTGCACTACTTGCCCAATCTGAATCAACATAACCTTCCAGGTTAATGTTTTGATTCGCCTCATACTTGAGCATAATCAACTGTACCCTTTGCAACCATCAAGTGAACATGTCTCAATGTGTTCACAACAAAGCCAATATTGGGTCTTGTATCTGTCAGGTACATCAATGAACAAATCATCTGATGATACATCATGGCATCAACCGAATTTGATGAAGCAATAATCAATAGCTTCAGGTTCAATGCCATAGGTGTGGTCATGCAGTTCATCATCCTAAAACTATTCAGGATCTCTACTGCATACTTCCCTTGTCCACACGTCCATTCCTAGAACGTAGTGCATCGACACATAATAGGAGCATCACTTGTCTTCCGCCTTCAACCTTGAAGCAAAGGTTGGAATCCACTTTACTCTCAGTAAAGTCTAGAGTCATCAGTAATCTGTCCATCCTGTCGTACCTTGTCGAACCTTAGGATCTTCTGCAGTCACTCCCTCTGAAGCATCATACTCCCTCTCTCTTCCGTACTCTATGCATTGAAACATTCTGTACTGGAGTGACAAGTAGCTTCCTTTGCTATTAATATTATATATATCCATCGAGGATCACTGGATACCAAGATCCTCTATCTTGAACTTTTCCAAAAGTTCTTCTCGTACCCATATGTGAGCTTGTCATCCTCTATCAACCTTGTAGCATAGGTTTAGATCTTCATCAAGCTCATCATGTATGTGTTATCCCATGGGTGTCTTCTATGCTCGTACGAGACCTTCCTTCATTTGCACACACGATTCTGCTTGTCATGTGTCTCAACTCCCAGTGGCTGCAAATGTCTCTCCGTAGTCTATGCCTTCTTTTCGAGAGAAGCCTTGTGCTATGAATCTTGCCTTGTATCCCACGATGTTTCCATTTACTGCATGATGGAACTACGAACTTTCCTTCATGTATCGATACTACATCCTAGACATCATTCTTCTTTCTTCTTGGTTTCTTCATAGCTTGAAGGTTCTACATCAATGATGTCGTTGCATTCATCATATTGTTCTTCATCTTGAACTGTCGTCACTTGTTTTTCGGAACAAATCTCATCCTTCTTTGCTTGTAGGCGATTATGTATGCGATCTTTCCTACAAGTCAAATGCATTTGTATGGTTAGAAACATTTCATAAGGAATATTCATACTGAGAAATTCTTATGCATAAATATATGATCATGCAACTACTTTTAGCCAATACAACATTCATCCATATCTCACGGAAACTTTCTAGATGCCTTCCATCTCTACCAGGACAACATTGAGATTGTGCATTAATCCAATATGTCAGAAAAGAGGTTTCATTCTAGATAAGTAGCAATGGAGAGTTGTATAGCACCATGAGATACTTACCCATCACATGCATATTAGTAGTATACTGTCTATCATGCATAATACATTAACTGAATATAAACAAATGCATAACAAAACAATATCATGAAATGACAATTGAATACTTATCTTTATTTGTTTCGTGGGTAGACTCCTTCTTGAGCCTTCAGCTTCATCGTTTTCTTCATTCATAATAGCATTGTTTCTTATCCAAATGCTAAGGTGGATAAGAGGTTCTTCAAGAGTTGAGTTCTTCATATTCCTCATCACTTGAGGGATCTTCTTTGGATGGTGAGAGATTGATCTTCAGTTGCTCCCATCGTCTTTTCTCTTATTATTAGTTGAGCTTCTACTTGCGTGTGCTCTTCCTAGAGTCTGCTGAACGTAATCACTTCCTTCTAGCACATATTCTTCGAATGAATGTATCCCATGATCCTGGAAGGCCATTCAAGGTGGTTATCACCACTTCTGCATTCTCCACTTCTTCTTCTACCGCTTCAAGTTGTTCTCTGATTTGAGAGACCCCCGTAAAGTATGACTGTATGGTCTCTGTATTATGGATCTTCACATTCTTCAACTGTTTTCTCAAAGTCATATTTTGATTTATGTTCTTCCCTTCAAATATCTTGGTCAAGGAATCAAACATCTTCGGTGTCTTTAGGGAAGACACTTGTGGCATAAGGTGATCCATGATTGAATCAGCAATGACCTTCTTGGCCTTGACCAAGTTCTTCTTGTGTAAGGATTTGAGCCTCATCTCCCTCTGGAACTAGAACCTCTCTTCTTATGTAGGTGTCCAATTCATTTTCTTCAGAGAGATCAAATACTTCCATGCTTGGAAGTTTTCAACTTCACCAAGCTCATCATCAAGCTAATGTGATAGATCACTTTGAAATGAGAACCTCAAATGAAAATAGCAAAATATTAGATCTTACCGATTTGAGGTGTCCGTCCTCGTTCTGAAGCTAACTGATCTAGGGTTTGTCAGAGAAACCCTAATTTTAAAAACTTAGAATATTTCACATCTAATTGGACAGAAATATAGATCTCTTTAAGTTGAGTTGTCCAATTTACTCCTTTTCTGAAAACAATGGAGGGAAGCTCTCGGAACAGGAAGCCCTACTTTTTCAATTTCTTATGTAGACATTCCTGTTACTGTTTCTATGGTATCTCCAAAATTACTACTCCTCTGTGTGTGAAACTTTGTACTAAGGTATACTCACATTTCCCTGTTTTAACACCATAGGTTTCATCAGAATTGATTTCACCAATGGGTACTTATGATCATTTTCCCAAGGTGACTTGTTACAGGATTGTTCAGAACAACGAAGTTGTACTTATTGCCACGTGTCACTGGTTCATATTCTGAGTCTGAAACTTGGAACAAAAAAATTAAAGTCTGTTTCCTTTCTGGAACATCTTCAAAAATTTCATTTGGAAATTTGTAGCCCAATATATAGCAATTCTCCCCGGGTGTCCTGTTTAGGGATGAATCCTGGAAGAGGCTGGAACCTTAACTTGGAGGGATCATATATCCTAGAATATAGAGAATATGAGGCTGATTTTTGGAACCAATGTACATTAGGATTTTATCTTTGACCTAGGAAATTTTCAGCTACTGATCCTTTTCCAATCCCGAGATATAGCGAATGTACCAAAACGTATCATTTTTAGTATTTTAGTGTTTTTCCAGCTCGGGGTCAAACTAGGGTTTGAATTTCTTGGAGTTTCACCCAACCAAAAATATTGATCCAAGTATCTAAACTTAGATTTTGATGAGGAGAGTAATCCTATGCTAGGCTCACTAAAAAATTCCTCTTCTGTAAGAAGCCCTAATTTCCCGCACCAAAAATTGAAATATGCTCGAAATCGAATTCCACTTCGACAGAAAGATGCGCCCTTCAATGGAGATTAAACCTAGCATACTTTTGATGATGGATTGGGGAGAGAGACCCAAACAGTAAGAACCACTAGCTTCTGCAGCTGCACAATGTCTTCTTCTCAGGTTAGCTCTAATTCCATGTTATATTTTTATCATTCAAGCTAGCATTATGATCTTAGGATATTTTAAATGAGAGAATAACATGCACAACACTAAAACACAAGAGACAAGAGACACAAAGAATTTTCCTTAGGGAAACCATAAAGGAGAAAACCCCGCAACTTCCTCAGAGATAGAATCAACACCAAAAGTAAAACCCGAAAACATAAAGATGATCTCCCGACAACAGTAGTCTCTCTCTTGTCCCAACAACTTCTCCTCTCACTCATGCGCCCCAATGAGTGAGTGTGTGTGTGTGATAAATAGAGAGACTCACTCTTTATTTATATTCTTCGTTCACTTGAAACCCACTCCAACATGTTGTCCTCACTTAACAATTACTTACTAGAGCCGACATCTCTAGGAGTGTCTAATAACCCTAGTGCCCCACAACTTGTGGGGACTTTTCCTCCTCTGACCAACAAGGAGGTTTATCCTTAACACAATGGTGGTTACTATTGCCCGGACTTACAATGACTCACCTAGGTTCGAATTCTCTAGGATAGTCTAATAACCATAGGGCCCCACAACTGCGGGGACTTTAACCCTTGACCAATAGGAGGGTTACCCACAATGACTTGGCATGAGTTGTTTACATTATAGAAACTTCCCGGAATAAACATTGGGGTATGACATGACTCAATTACATTACAGACACATCCCAGAATAAACATCGGGGTACAATACATAAGATATACGGATGAATACATTCCGAAGTTACAATTACATCAAGAAAAGAAACTCCATATATTTCCCGTGAAGTTTTAGCGAGTCCAAAAAAGTCAACTCATGGCGTCCTTACTGTTTTTAACGAGCTCAAAGGAGAGGAGAAAGAATGTTCTAAGTGTGAGGAGACGAGTGTCAGAGGCAAGCGAAACTAGTTCCAGGCATGAGGAATAAACCTATGTATAATGCAATGAACATGAGCAATATAAAGACACTCATGGAACGTCTCCTCAAGGAAAAAGGTGTCAAGTTGCAAAGGCGAAATGATACAAGGATGAGTGATGATGAGAATAGAGATGAGGGCTTATACAATGAGCTAAGAGCATGGAAGCCGACATCAGGATCATAAGTGCGAGTAGGTTACATGAAAATCCAATTACATCTTGAATAGCATGGCGAGGCCAGTAAACAATTGTGAATCCAACTAAAAATCTTGTCTCCAAGAAAAAACAACATCGGAATCACATTCAGAAAAAAAGATCCGATGCAGGTCACTTTGGAAGAAACACATGTGACTTTGCTATCTTCTACAAAAGATGTAGTCAAGGTAGAATCAACCAAAGGGGAGTCTATAGTTCCAAGGCCTGATGGTTTATGATCAATAAGATAAACCTGAGAAGAAAAGAAAAAATCAACAAGGGAGATAGAGTCTGCAGGAAAAACTCAATATCACAAGAGTTGAAAAATTCATAAGAAAAATCAAACTCATCAGGATCACTATGGAATTGCTATTCAAAGGAAGAGTCAAAAGAGTCAACAAGACCAACATAAGTAGAAAGGTCAGGCCTACTAAGCAAATCAGGGTTAGACTTAGTCACAACTGAACCAACATCCAAAAGAAAGTTAGATTGTATCAAGGACTCTAGGAAGACTTCATTCAGAGGAAGGAGATCATCCAAGATAGGACACATGTCTAAACTTTCAAATGGATCGACAGAGTGGAGAGCAAGCTCCACAGTTTGTATAAGATGACTCACCTGGTCAACTTCTGGGACTAATTCCCAAGAAGGTAAGCATGAAAATAGAGGCTTCTTCTAAGTAGCAATTGAATCCATAGTACATAAGGCCACATAGCTCACTCATGGCGGGGTAGTGTCTATAGAAACATTGGGAATCAATAAAGGAAAGACCTAGTGTCTAGTTGGGTCAGGAGAGGGATCAAGAAAATCCTGCTAATCAATAGTGACAATTTCTTCGCCATGATTTAGGTACATGATGCGAAATATTGTTGACACCGTATCTTGCATTGCATATAATCACATTCGAGGAGCACATTGAATTCCAAGGGGTCTTATATCACCATGAATTCAAATAAGATAGTCTTCCCACCCAAAGTAACAGGTGTTTGAGCAATAATTCCCAAGGTTGTTCTAGTTATTCTATCAAACGTCAGTAACTGACTAGCTGTTGACACAAGGGTGGGAGATCCCATGCCTCTCCAAGCACGAGCAGACAAGATACTAATTGAGGCTCTTTCATCAATAATACAACGAGCAATCATGCATTGTTCAAATTTAACCGTTATCTGGAAAGGTGCATCAAAAGGAAGGCACGGCTCAACTAGGCTATCCCAATAAAAGGAAGCAATCCGAGAGTTTGGTGGGGGTTGATACGAAGCGAGTTCAATGCCCCCTTGTTCAGTAAGTTATGAAGTGGGAGTGAAGAAAATATGACTAGCAAACACTTCACTCTCCAAAGGAAGAGTGGGATTGATTGAATATGGAATCGATTCAACTGCTTCATGAAAGTCACCCACTAAAGGGAGAGTGGGATTGACCACATATGGCATTGGTTCAATCACATAAGGATCACTCTCCAAAGTGAGAGTGGGGTGAACCACATACGGGGAAGGTTTGACCACTAGATCAACCAAAATTTGAGTAGGTTGTTGAGAAATTATAGGTTGTTCAGGAGAAGGAAATCCTTGAGTCTCGGACCACACTCTTTGCGCCACTGCAATAGCAGGGAACTAGTGAGTAAGATGATCTCCCTCACATAGCTTACAAGGGAACTTAAGTTTTCACTTCGAACGTCCATTTTTCTCAACGGTGTCAACATGATTAGTAGTGGCTGACTATTTTTTCTTAGCATGATCTACAGAGGCTGAGAGTTTTCCCCCAGCATGACCACCAGGGTTTGGGTGACTAGGTCCAACATGACTAAGAGAGGTTGGTTGTTGAAAACTTCAGGATTTTCAAAAACATGATGACCATGAAACCAAACTCTTCATACCTCTACGATGGAAGGGCATAGATAAGTAAGGTGGTATCCCTCACAAAACTTACAAGGAAACTTGGGCTTGTGTTTTGAATGATTAGTGTTTTCAACAGTGTCAACATGACTGGAAGTGGTTGACTATTTGTCCTCAACATGAACCACAGAGGCTGAGAGACTGCCCCCAACATGACCTGCAGAGGATGAGAGACTGGTTCCAACATGACCTGCAGAGGTTGGATGGGTAGGATCAACATGCTTCATAGAGGTTGAGAGTATTCCCCAGCATAACATTCAGAGGCCAGGTGGATGGATCCAACATAACTTGCAGAGGTTGGATGGGGAGGTTCAACTTGACCTACAGAGGTTGAACAGGTTCCCTTAGCATGAACTGTAGAGGCTGAGTGACTGGATCCAACATGACCTAGAAAGGTTGGAAGGATCCCACCAGCATGATCACCGGAGGATGGATGGTGAATATCAACTTGACTTACAGACATTGAGTTCTTAGATCCAACATGACTTGCATAGGTTGGATGGGTTCCCCTAGGATGAAATGTAGAGGCTGGGTGGTGAGGTTCAACTTGACTTGTATAGGTCGAACGGGTGCCCCCTTTCTTATGTGTCTTCTTCCTATTCCTGCTTCTTTTAATCCTTTTAGACTGTTGGTTACTAGTATTAGTACTTTCACTGCATGAGGTATAAGGAGGAGGAGAAGCAACTATAGGTGAAAGGGAAGCAGTGTTTTGATGCCCTTGATATAAGGAGATTACTTAAGAAGCATCATGAGAATTCATGACAGTTGGAGTGGAAAACAACCACACTGGTAGCCCTAGGGTGAATCCAAGGAGATTTAGGGTGGCCATTAAAGGAACACCAACATTCCCTGTGAGAGGAATAGTACAAGGAGTTCCTAGCATGGGTATCTCTTGGTTGGTGTTCAAATGTGTGTTAGCCATATTTTAAAATAAGGATATAAAGTCAGAGGTCGACAAGAAACCAATATTACAAAGAACACACCACTAGAAAAAGACCTAAGTATCAAGCCAGGAAAACAAATATTCCTTCCAAAGGAAAGTCTGGGATGATGAGAGACCATAACTAATCAGTGAAGGAAGGAGAGTAGTTACTTGGCGTCTTGTGAAGAGCCCTCTAGGTGAAAGCGTTAGAATCACCCAACCACCCTCCCAGATTGTCTACCGAGGTTACCTTCCAAGTTTACCCTAGGTGCACTGGAAATATCCTTCCAATGCCACCCATGTAAGATCCTAGCAGACAAGATACTAAGGCTACCAAAATCGTGGAGAAAGTCTGGCGAAACATTCGTCATTCCAGTGGATGCACATGGGTAGGGTAGCAAAGCCCGAAACCCAAATAGTACCAGGCACCACACGGGGTTGGGAGGAGGTACTGGATGAGTCCCCAAACGTGCACTAGCTCTAGTGTGTGCTCTACTGAGAAGTGGAGGGGTATCTCCAACAACTCAATATCACATGACCTTGTGCTTGACTTCTGTGTGAGAGGATCTTTCCAGTGTCTTTCCCAACGAAGTTGGATTTTCTAACAGATAGGCCACTATGTTTGAGTTTAAAGTTTTGAGCAGTTAAGATATACCTAACCCAAAACACTAGCCTATACTAGTGTGTGTCATCCCTATAAATAAACAGTTACTAATAAATTTTAAATATTAAGCTTTTATTTTAAAGGGTTAATTACTCAAAGGGGGTGGCAGAGGTGAAACTAATGGTGTTTTGACTCAAAGTTGAAACAAGATGACTAAGCAAAGAGAAATGAAATGCAAAAGCAAAAACTCTTCTCTTTCTTTTTCAAATAGAAAACTTGAAAGCCACAAAAGAATAATTCTTTTTCATTTTTTCAAGAATAATGATATGCAGTGCATTAAAGAAAAAACCCTAATCTACATGCATATTAACTAACTATAAGTTCTTTTTCTTTTTCTTTTATAAATGAAAAATAAAAACTACCTACAAATAAAAGTATGCAGACGACAAGAACAAAGCAAAAGGAACTCTGCTATACAACCACCAATCAGACTCTAGACTGCCCTAAATTCAGTATAAACCCTACTTGGAAGGGAAGCTTGCAAAAGAGACAAGCCAATTAATTAGGCATGGTGACGTCAACCAACAAAAGAAGAAGGAAACAAACAACAACAAGCTTTTGAACTCACACAAATATCACTGACAGAGGCTGACCAGAAACATAAGCCAAAAGACAAGCCAAGAATAGGGGGTGGGGGTAAGGGAAAAGATCAAACCCTAATGATACAAAAGGACTACCACATAGATAAGAAGCACCCTAAAGGGATGACACTAACTCCCTAGAGCCATGCACCTACATAGGACCCCAAAAGACCTCCCAAAGAAGCCTCAAACAACCAACCAAACCACAAAAGGAGGAAAACACACTGATTATGAGGCATACATGAGTTGTACTACTGTCAGGTTGCATATCATATGTGGGTTTATAGTATAGAAGGGCACATGTACATCCCAAAAATGCGACTGTTGAGTGTACAACTCGTGTATGGGTGGGAAAAAACCCAAAAAAGATAAAAAAAAACTTCCTCAGGAAGGAAAGGGGGGTGTATTATCAGACTTAGAAGGTGTTTCTAATTGGCAAGAAGGACCTGAAATATTACAAAAGACTAGAATAAAGAAAAATAAACCCCAAACAGACAAGGCTCTCCCCAGCGAAGTCACTAGTTCTGTGGTAGAGGAAAGTTTCCTATGGCTAGGTTTTAAGAGGCCATCAACGTAATGGGGTTGAAAGAGAGATGCAAATGGTTCTACAAGTATATATAAACAAGTTCACAGATTGGAATGGTTCATAGCTTATCCAAATGAAGGTTGATCCAATCAGCCCTTCAATCCTCCTCTTGCTCCTCTTGCTCCAAGAGACTTGCAAAACAAATTATACTTTCCTCAAACCGATATGACCATATGTAAAGCAATGATAATCAAAGAAATATGAAATAAAAATATGATTAACATCAACATGTAATCATAAACAGAGATTCAATCACACATTGAACAATTATTTGGGAAGAACAAGGACATCACATCTTTATTAATCATGAAAAGAATTACAAATATACCTTCTCTTCAAGTTGATCACCTCATGAAACCTTGATCTGATTCTGTTGCTTCTCTTCTCCAAGGAACTCAACCTCCAAGCTCTGCAACACAAGGAGAAATATTCTAGGGAAAATGTGGGGGGAATGAGAGTCCCAATTCCTCCAGCATAACAATGCAAAAGTTAAAGTTCTCTCTCATGGACCTTCTCCCTGTCTTATACAGTGATTTGAATATTTAGGGGCGAGGATAATATCAGTTACAATTGAAGGAGTTAGTTTCTTAACCACCCAAAATACTCGAATTTTGAGAAACATCTACAGGAAAAACACGCGAGTTTCAGTGACAATAGTTGCGTACATACATGGGTTTCAATGTCAATAGTTGTGTATGGAAAAGGATAAGCGATTTGTAGTGAAAATAGTCACATACATACGTGGGTTTCAATGTCAATAGTCACATATGCAAAAGGACACGTGAGTATCATATAGAACATGTCGCGTACAACATGGGTTTCCTTAAGGAAACTCGCGTATACATAAAAAAATCTAATTTTTAGGGTACTTCTGGGAATTCTCAGACTTTGGTGTCTTCTAGAAAGTTTAGCTGACTCACATACCTTTCCAATGGTGTAGAGAAGAGGTCAAACGGAGTTACAGAACTCTAGATATGGGTCCTCCAATATAGGTGTTTTTTTAGTGACTTTCATGAAGTGTCGTCATGGAAGTGTCAACATGCGACAGAAACATGGGAAATTGGTCATAGGCAGAGATGTGTCATTTTGAGCTATAACAAATGTGCTCATAGGGTGATAGTATCAATGCAATTTAAAAATCTGTATTATTAATTACGTCGATAGGCGTATATATCTTGGAATTTTGGGGTGGACTATCATCTATGTTTTTTCATCTACGGACGATAATGAGACAAGTGTACTGTCTAGATTGATTTTATGGGTGTCGTCCAAAATTCATAATTAATAATTAAAAAAAAGAAAATTTATTTAGTTATCATCTGATAAGTACACTTCATGATAGTTGGAAAAATTAAAATTCAACTTCAACTATTCGATTATTAGATACAATTATTCAATTAATAGATACAATGATGATCTTAACTCCATTGATGATACAACTATTAGCTTAACTTCAACTCCAATCATGACTTTTACTTCAAGTGCAATTAATGATATATTAACTTTTAAATTAACTATTAGATACAACTATTAGCTTAACTCCAATGATTCTACAACTATTAGCTTAACTTCAACTCTAATGCCGGTTATATTTGATAACTATTAGCTTAACTATTAGATATAACTTTTAGCTTAACTCCAATGATTATACAACTCTTAGCTTAACTTCAACTCTAATCTCTTAAGGCTTAGTCGAAGTACATTTGGAATCTACGAGTCTAGCTAATGTGCAGTCGTGCAACAGTCAAACTTCTAATAAAATCGTTCAAACTCCTAATAAACTCCATATGGCAGTTGGGATTTTAGCTAATTTCACCGACATGCGTTTATATCTTTACACCGATAGGAATATATATCTTAGAATGTTGGGGTGGAATACCATCTATGCCTTTTCATCTATGGAGAAGAATCAGACAAGTGTACTGTTCAAATTATTCTATGAGCGTCATTCAAAATTTGAAATTAACAATTTCAAAAAAGTCAAAAATAGCTTAGTTAACCTCTGATAAGTATACTTCGTGATATTTGGAAAAATTAAACTTCAACTTCAATTATTCGATTATTACATATAATATGAGCTCATTGATGATACTATTAGCTTAACTTCAAGTCCAATCACGACTTTTACTTGAAGTGCAATTTTTGATATATTAACTTTTGAATTAACTATTAGATACAACTATTAACTTAACTCCAATCATTCTACAACTATTAGCTTAACTTCAACTCTAATTGTAGTTATATTAAATAATTATTGGTTATCTGCAATTGTGATACAACTATTAAATGCAATTTAAATGAACTTGATAATTAAAACGTGGTAATAAAAAACTATTAGATGAATGTGCAATTGTAATCTAAAGACTCCATCTCTTACCTTGAGAAGTCTAACTTCATTGTCGTGAAACCATACACCGTCCAATAAACTTTCCATTTGGCAGGTAGCATAATGAGAACAATGAGTGAACACCCATAGACAACAAGTTAATATATTAGTAACAACTTTTTTAAGAAAGAAACTTTATAATGTGTCAAATATATTCATTTCAGCGTATCCCGAACATATTAATCTTACAACTATTAACTTAAATTCAACTCCAATCACGACTTTTACTTGAAGTGCAAATGTTGATATATTGAGTTTTGAATTAACTGTTAGATACAACTATTAGCTTAACTCCAATGCTTCTACAACTATTAGCTTAACTTCAACTCTAATTGCAGTTATATTAAATAACTATTGATTATCTTCAATTGTGATACAACTATTAAATCAAACATAAATGAACTCAAGGTAATTAAAATGTGCTAACAAAAAATGATTAGATGAATGTGTAGTTGTACTCTAAAGACTCCATCTCTTACCTTGAGAAGTCTAACTTGATTGTAGTGAAACCATGCACTGTCCAATAAAATTTCTATTTGGCAGGTAGGATAATTAGAACAATGAGTGAACACCTATAGACAACAAGTTAATATATTAGTAAAAACATTTTTAAGAAAGAAACATTATCAATATTGATAATATGACAAATATATTCCTTTCGGCATATTTCAAACATATTAATCTTATTAATATGGTTGTTGCTAGTCTACTACTAAATCAAAGGGATAGTACGTTGTTTTTAACTAGACAATTTAAAAATATTGTCACATTGTGTACCACAATTATAGACGTACATCTCAATACTTATTAAATAGCTTCTTAGGAATGCACTTTTCATTGGATTTTTTTATGATCTTGCATGGAAAGATATGTTTAGATGGATCTATATGCTAACATAGTCATTTTTTAGAAAACAACATTTCTTAAGGAAACCTAGAGAAAGTAGGAAAAGTTATATTGATATAACAAAAAAACAATATGTGATCTATTTTTTTTAATAAGCAATCTATTTTACATTTTCAAATACAAATAATTTAATTTAAAATCAGCAATGAGGAAGAATGTAGTCACAAATCTAGCTATTCTTTTTATAGTAAGAAAATAAAGGATATACTATATTTTTTATCACGACTTCTTTCAAAGCCTTGTAAAAAAGAATAAAGGATACGTTTTATATGAATTAGGCATCGTATCTTCTTTTAAAACCTTATGTAAAACATAATGGAAAGAATGTAGAATTGTAGTTGACAAGATGGTATGTATAACTTGTTGCATTTATAAGGATTATGATTATGTCTATGGATTATTATTATTATTTTTCTAGAAAAAAAAGATTAGTCCATAACTTTATTAGATAAAATTTTGAACCATATTGTTCATAGGCTATGAAAGTCGTACAAAATATCATCTTCATCCTTTCTAGATGCTATCTACTAATCCTTTTAAGTATAATAATTAACCATACTTATATTAATATCACTCATGTAGATCAAAATGCTAAAAAATGTTTGTCTTCTAGACAATTGTCTCAGTCCTATGTTAAGGGAAAAATGTTGATTTTAAAGGACCAAGGTCCAATTCCTTGAGAGTCATTATCAACCACCCATAGTTAGGTAGTGTCATCTTCCAGCTGCAATCCATGTTTGTATAAATAATCTACTAGAGTATTTTTCTCTTGGAAGATACACTGGAATGATATTCATCATACAGTAGCAATAATATTCTAATATCATCAATGCTAGGTGTTAAGTAAATATTTTATGGCTGAAGCTTGTTGTGAATCCAATCAATCACAAGTAGCGAGTCCTCAAACACATGTAAGTGTTTAATATTCAAATGAGTAGCAAGCTTCAATGTCAGGTGTAAAGCTAAAAGTTCTACCATGTTGTTTGAGGTAGGACTAATACTGGTAGAGAATTTGAACCTCTTGAAATTAAAATGTAGATCACACCATCTGAGCCTCCCATACATGGATGTCCAATTGCAACTTCATCAAAGAGACACCATGATTTAGTATTATCAATATGTTCCAACACAATAATCCTCTTGAAACCATATGCAATAAGAGGCATAAATGTATCATGGAAAGTAGCTTTGTTTCAGGCCAACTAGGCGCTCCAAAATTAGCAAAGTAGGTAGCACTTTGAAGTTTTGGAAAGTTGAATTATTTATCCATCTCTGGAAAGTGTCACTAAGGTCATGCCCTTCCCAAACAAACAGGATATGTGTGATATTTTAAACATATCTCCACATCTCAACCATATAGGAGAATCTAAAGAACATGTGTGTGTTGATCATAATGGCCACACCGAGAGGGGGGACGAATCAATGTGAGAGCAATTTAAACCTTTTTACTAATAAGAGTGTATCAAGCATTACGTTATCAAATTAAATCATCATATGCATCATCTAAATCAACCATGAGTCATAAGCACAATCATCACATCAAGAGAGACATACGAATATATGTAATTTTGATATTTATTTATGGTAATGGAAGACTACAATCTTCTCGATTACAATCATCACCAACTGATGAAAAGAGAACCAACTCCTGTAATAGGGCCCAAACTAGTTTTCTTAGCTCCAACTAAGAAATGGTTTGAGGAGTCCAATCCTCAAGTGCAAGATTCTTCTTACAAGCAATCATATAGCTTTGTTGCTCAACCAACTTATCAACACTGCTGGTCAATATCTGCTCATCACTCTCCTGGTCAACACTAAGGGTCTTCTGCTCATCACTGCTGCAACATTTCCAGGTCTGCTCATGTACATACTTGTACACCTCATCATACCCAGTCATACATACTGATGGAATTCCAAAGCTTGATCCTGATTTTAATTTAGCTTCTCTTCTCTGGCTATTATTCTTTCTTCTTCTTGAACACCTTCTTCCCATAAATGTCGGAACTTAGTCAACTTTCTTCTCGAATGGATTCCTTGAATAAATGATTCCCAATCTCTTGGAAGACCATTCAAGGTGGTCATTACAATTTATGATTTTTCAAGCATATCACCAATAGTTTCCAACTGCTCCTTGATTTGAGATACTCTTGTGAAGTATGATTTCATGGTTTCTGACTTTTGAGCCTTTACACTTTTGAGGTGATTCCTCAAGGCCATCTTTCTATTAATACTTCTTAATTCAATTAAGTTGGATAGAGCATCAGACATTTCCTTTGGTGTCCTCCTTGAAGATACTTGAGGAATCAATTTATCTTTGATGGAGTCAACTATGATCCTCTTAGCCTTGATCATATCTTTCTTCTATTTGGCCTTAGCTTCATCTCCTTCTGGTTCTGCAACTTCCTTCTTTATAGATCCTTCTAGATCATTTTCTTCTAGGATGAGCATGATCTGATACTTCCATGCTCTAAAGTTTTCAACACCCTCTATCTTTTCATATAGCTTCGTAATTTTTGTAGTATTTTAACAAAATGAGAACTTCAAATGGAATTAGAAGAAGTACTACTTACTTGATGAATACTACCTATGGCTGACTTTCTTCGAGATGATCTAGGGTTTTATGGAGAAACACTAATTTTCTAGTTGATATCACTAGTAGGGTTGGGTGATGGAAAATATTTTCCTTCCCAAGGAGATATAGACTGCATCTTTGTTTTCCTGAAGTTGATGATGGATTCTCAAGAAAACTGAAGCCCTAGTTCTTCCCGATAGCAGTGTCTGGTTCAAATTGAAACTTTTCAAAATTAAATTCTATTTTCAAATAAAGATGTGCCCTCCTAGGGAAAGTTGAGTGAGCCCTCTTTTTTGGTTGATCTGTCAAGATATTTGTTTGGAATAACAAACCCTGGTTGTGCAGTGTCTCCTTTCAGGTTGGCTATGATACCATGTTAAGTTTTCTTAATTACTTAGATGATATTCTAAAACAATTTACACTAGTAGGATCACTGAAAGAACAAAAAGAAAAATAACACAAAGAACAAAAATATTTTCCTCGGGGAAATCACAAGGGAGAAAACCTCGCAAAACTTCCTCAGTGTAGAAATCGACTAGAACAGTGTAAAACCCCAAGACAACTTCTCCTCTTTCTTTCTGGCGCACTTATTTTTCTCTCTCTTACAAACTTGCTTGAGTGAAGTGTGTACAAATTAATGGGGCACCTCCCTATTTATATTTGACTCTTGACTTGACCTAAAACCTGGTAGAGCCGATGTGTCTAACTAATAGGCCCGACTTGTCTAGTAAGACACCAAAATAATACTTATTATAATGGCACATGGGTAGTAGTGACCCGACTTACATTCATAGGTTTACATTGATTCTTTCAACGACTCTTACATGAATAATCACATTAGATACATCTCTTGAAGGAGGAATACAATTAGTAAAACTGGAATATATTCTGAAGTTACAATACTTTAACACCAGAGGGGGGATATCTTCTTCTCCCCGAAGCATACGACATCCATATTTTGGTTGATAAGTACCCCCAATTGGGTTCTTTGTCCATAGAATAACATCCTCGTCTTCTGTGACCAATTCGATATATCTTTGTTCACATCCACAAAAACCAAGTGTTCAAAAGTAAGTGTTGGAGACATTTACCGACCATGCACACTTAATTTGGTCAATTTGGCCTAGTTAAACCACTATCCTAAGTTTTATTGACTTAATTGACATCAGAGGAGCATTGTATGACATCAGCATGAGAAAACCCACACCTACCTTCAGTCAAGGAGGCCAACAAAGCCTTCTCCTTCATTTTGGGAGGCTAACTGGAGCACTCCGGGGGTGATCTAAGTGTCATAAATGCACTTAATTGATAACTGATGGTTACAATCAGTTAAATTTGAGTGGTGAAGGCACCTCCTTTCATTATATTGATTATTTAATTAATATTTAATGAATTGGAGTCAACAAGGGTGCTTCCAACCACCTCTGATGGCCAGTTTGACTTCAGTTAACCTCATCGGGGTTCATTGGAGTTATTGATGTGCTACCACTTGTTGGTTGGAATGTAGTGACATGTTTCTGAGCTACTTTCAGTTAGACTCAGTCATTTATTGCACTCCAAATTCAGTTAGGATTCAGTTGAGTCAATCGGCACTTGATCAGTTGGTTAACTAGTGTGTTTACTCTGGCTTACAGTTAATTAAGCTACACCCATTCATTCAATTCGAATGAACTCCTTGAGAATTTTAATTGTCTTGGCATTCATGCATCTTGCATGATCATTGTATTGTATCATCATTCTTTCATTTGATTATATAGAGCCACTACTTCCATTGCAGCGCCATTTTTCCAATTTTATGCTTAATTGTTTGAATTCTTTGTGAGATTGTGTTTTCAATCCCTATACCACTATGACAAATTAATATGGTATCAGAGCTCATGGCGGGACAAAGCTTAGATCTCTCAAAAACAAGGTTTTTGACAGATCTTGCATAAAAAATTGAGCAAAAGCTCAAAATTCCAGCACTGCACCAGAAGCCAAGGCTTACCACTTAATACCCCAAGTAAAGGAATTGTTGATCAAGCTTGATTGATCAACTATGCTGGGTGTGATAAAATCCTAAAATGTGCAGGCTGTCTGACCTTACTGTGCCCCTTTTGTTGTGATTTGCAGGTTTTAACAGGTGAAATCATTTTCTCTAGCAGTTTCAGATGGCTTCTTCCGTAGAACTCTTAAATGCGTTCAATTTCCATTCATCGAAAGGAGACATGGAGATCCAACTACATGCCAGAGGACTCTATAGGGTCACTATGGACACTGAAGAAGAGCCTGCTTCTGTGACAGACAAAGCTAGTTTCTTGAACAAGAAAGATGAAGCATTTGGATTCTTGTGCCTCTCTATTTCCCGAGATCTTCTTTTCCATCTCTCGGGATTGAAGAATCCAAAGGAAATTTGGGACAAATTGGAAACCCTGTATGGAAAACAAGATGATTTGAGAGTATACCATCTTGAAAACAAGTTGATGTCTCTCCAGCCTTCCAATTTCGAGACCTTAAATGATTTTTTCACAAAGTTCAAGCACATTGTCTTACTTTTGAAGCAATGTAAGGTGGAGAAGGAGGATGATCAGCCGCATCCTCGCCATACTCTCCAAACTTGGAGCTTATTATTCGATGTTTATCTCTACATTTCGTCTGGGGAAGCTCACAACCCCTGGATGGAAGATGCCTTCACTCAATGCCTTCATTGAGTCTCTAACAAGTGAACATGATAATCTTGTCCAGATGGGTATCATCAGATCCTCCCGTGATCAAGTCCTCTATGTATCGGGGCCCAAATATATGAAGGGTAAAGGAAAGCAGCAGAAGAACTCAAAAACCAAATTCGAAGCTCCTAAGCCTAAAGTTGAAAATAAACAGCATGAAGAGCCTTCCAGCTCGAAGAAGAGTAAAGGAAAAGGGCATCATGGGAAGGAAAAATTCAAGTGTTCATACTGCAAGAAGGGTTTGCATCCTGAACATGCCTGCATGAAAAATAAACTTGATGAAGATACCTCTCTCCTTGAGAGAAATCACATCAATCTTTCGGAAAGCTTTTAGAGGAGAGATCAGCAAGATCGGGAACCACAACATGAAAGAGGTCATGCCATCATGGAAAGCACTTTGAATTCCAAAGCACTCTTGATATATTCTAGAGCTTCAAACCACATGATGGCCGAAAGTTACTCCTTCTCATCTTTGGAGACCAGCAAATCCATTCCCATCCACATGGGAGATGAATCCACAATCACATCCGAAGGACAAGGTACTATAGATCTTAAGCATGGTTATTTTTACAATGTTCTATATGTACCATCTCTTTCATTCAAGCATACCACATGTTCATCATATTCATTAATCAGTAAATATAAATGCAGAGACAAAATAGTCAAGAATACTTATCTTTTAAAAGGAATTCGTCCCGTAACCAGCTATGTCGCTACAACGTTCCACCCAACCATAGGCCAGCGTGCTCATCAATCTCTCAGCAATGCTGTCACCCCCAAGCTGGGCATGATTCCCCAAGGAATAAGGATCAAAGCAGGCTTACACAAAACAGCCAAGTCAACACAGTTGGGTTTATCAGGTCGTCACGGAGCTAGGAAAGGCTAAATGTTAAGCTGGTGGTCTCAATGGAGAGATAAAGGCACCTACACCAGAGCTAACCTGAATTCTAAGACATCCACACACCCAACACCAGGAATCAGTCCTTTCTATACTTCACAGTCCCTCAGGCCCTGACTTTCCTTTCTAATACTTTTCAAGGGTTGTGGAGAAGAAAGCCAGCAGTCTAACTCTGTCTGAGTGGATCTAAACACCATTTTTCTCAAGCATACCCAGCCTCTAATACTACTCTAACCATTTCAAAGACCGACCACTGCATACCCACAGTAAAACAAGCAGCTCACAACTCTGTGATGAAAATAAAGATAACAGGGTGACAACCCCAAACGAAAAGGTGAACACCGCTCAAGTCAATAAGACGACTCAGAGTTGTTCTTGGCCCTAGCATGGCCAAAAAAACTCAGTGGCAACCAAAAGATGATTGCATTCATAGCAACAAACAATGTGGGGGAAAAACGACAACAAGCCACAGATTCAGGGGAAGAACAACAACCGATCTCAAGGCTAAGCCATTGGAACATTACACAGCCTAGAAACGAGAGATAAGTCCAGTTCTCAACCCTGGAAAAGGGAGAAACAGGTACGCAGACCACAAATTCGTGAGAGTAACACACATACACACAGCCCCTGGGCGTGAATGGCTTCTACATAGGAATTCATGCGACAATTACCCAACCCCCGCATGAGGAAAACCATCCGCTTTTTGACTTGTGCGTGAGGATGAACAAAATGATGGGAAATCCCCCAAATGATGTGCCCGTGAGGAAGGAAATATCCCTGCGTGTGTATGAACAAGACCAAAACTGTGAGTGGAAGAGTGGGAGAGTGGTGACCATCCCCCTGCCCTCCACATGAGGAAGAGAGAGCTTGCTGGTGGAGTGTACGTGGGGAAAATATTGGCAGTCCTGCGACCCACCACTCCCCAGCCACAATTGCTCCCAAATAATCGAACAACAAAAGTTTAGTGGGTGGTCGACACATGGAAAACTCCCAATGGCTCTCACGGGTTAGAAAATTCCCTCCTTAACCTTAGGAATCATGCCCTTTTCATTTAATGTTGAACCATCCTAGCTGGATGTAGGTTTATTTTAATTAATGTGCATATTTACATGATGCAAAAACTATAGTGTGCCGGATAGCATGAGGTACCATCGACAACGATCCCCATCACCGAAACATAACACAACCAAATCGATGGTGGGGATTTTTTCCTTTAGCTCCACACCACGATTAATTACAATATATACATCATGTGTCTTTTAATGCAAATGGGGTCAAAACCGGGACATTACAATCCCCTCCCCCTTGGAATAACACCGTCCTCGGTGCTCCAATACATAGGAATGCATATACAATTTGCACATCAAAATTTCAAAATTTTGCAGATCTGTCCCATGTTCAATTATTTACTTTGAACTTTCAGGACCAAGCCCCTTGGCTTCCATGAGTTTCTCCTGCTGTTCCTCAGCTTTCGGCTCATCCCCAAGTCTAGGAACTTTGTGGCTACTACCCGCTTTATGTTCCCTCGTTGGGTTGTTCCAGCGTAAATGATGTCCTCCGCATTTCCAACATTTCGCTGGCTGCTTCATCTTTACCTGCTCAATTTCCTTTGATTCTTCATGCCTGGAACGTTTCTTAATGAATTGCTTGGACGAATGTCCCATCATTGATCCCCTTTCCTTGCCTTCATGGATTGCCCCCAGAAGGATTTTTTTTTTACCTCCTTTTGCAAACCAATAGAGTCTTGCAAAATATGGTGGTTCATCTCATTCTGCCTTTTCTGTATCTTGAGCATCTCTCCAAGATTCTCTTGGGTCCTAGAAATCGTTTGAAGGAGACTTCTAGCCAAGTCCAACAAATTTTGGTCTGCTGTCATGATCAATGTGCACCACTAGATTTCACCTTTCTCCCTGTGAAATGCATCATTAAAATTCTGTTAGACCAAGCATAATATAAGCATTAAAATTAGTCAATTAATTGCCCAATTGGCATGACAGTCCAAGTCTCGTCAAGGAGACTTTCATATTTTTCATGCCTTCCCAACAGGCACATGAGCTCATTCATGCCCATTCTTGGGCAGGGAATTAACTATTCCAGCATTCACAATTTACTTTAAGCAAATACACACATTCTATTTTCAGTCATACATGCATTCAACAATATTTTGTTTTCACAATGCATATATATATATATATATATATATAATCAAAAAGGAAAGAGATAGCAGGAAGAGTTTTTCCCCTCTTTGTTTTGTTCCATCCTAGAACTCACACCACCACTGTGGTTTTCATGCTCTTAGCCTCTTTCACTTCACCGTGAATGCTGGACCAATCCCTCTTGGTCATGACACTTAGTGTCTCTGGTCTATTTCAGACCTCTCAACCATGGAGCCTCCCCACATGGTTTGTCTCAGCTGCTAGGACCTTCACAGTCTCACTAGCACCTTTTTCACTATTGCTCATTCTGAGTTCTTCAAGACAGTCACATGTCCACATGCACCCCTAGGATGCTTTCATAGTCCTCGCTTTCAGCGATACCTATATTCAAACATTGAATAGATTCACATGTTTAGTTTATTCCCATCGGTTTTTACCTCTTAAACAAGAGCTTAAAACATCATAACCAAATCATACACACATGTATATTCATAACTAAGAATTGCAAAATAATCCAATACTTATCTGTATTGTGCGTTTCCTCGCTGGTCCATAGGATCTTGCTTCACTTTGCAAGCCTTGGGATCGCCTATGGACTTGGATGTTAGGTGAGCACGTAGGCTGCTTCACAACATCCTTTTATATATATATCAGGCACAGTCAAGCCAACCTTCAGTTGGGTTTATTAGACCGTCAACAAATTACCTGCACTTATATCAACAATACACTTATACCAACAATGCACTTATATCAACAACCAATCATCAGCCAAGCCAACATCGTTGGGTTTATCAGGCCATCAAAAATAACACATGCACTTATATCAACAATAAACGACCATTTCTAGGTTTCATTTCTAGCAGTGAGCTCTAATTCCACTACCCCATATCACACAAGAAACCACTCCCTTCTCGGTGCTCTTTAGTAGAAGGTAGGATGAGCCCAAGCCATTGTCCATTTAGTGTACAACACCATACTACATCTGTTTAGCCTAAAAACACAAGCAATATAAGAAAACTTGTTAGCATTATTGCTCTAAAAATGTAATCATATTTCACATCATTCACTATAGTATATAGACACCAGGAGTGCATCCACTCCCTAGGGTGTAATCAATATTGAAAAACCCTTCCATGATCTGACAACAGAAAAGTGTGCACCCTTTTCTTGTGTGTGCCATGTAGGCCCTATTCATACTCAAGTAATCTTTCATAATGGAAATGAAGTCAAAACATGCTCTACATATTGAATTTAACAATTTGACATGCATATTCTTAGCTAGGGTCACATAACACTTATCCATTTGCCGAGGCAATATTCTTTCGTTAAAGAGGAATGGGGGCTCCCTTATCTAAGTTGATAGTCCCTCAATTTTCCATCCCAACTCCTCTTTTCATTTCGTATCCACACATGTCTTACCGACATAATCTATACCATCTCACTCATGTTGCTTACCAAACATGTAGTGCATATGAGACATTTCCAAAATGTCCAATGGAGTTTCACTCGAAACCCATTTCTAAGATAGGGGAAAACCTTCCCATGAATTTTGGCTCCTGCAGGCCATCACACATGATCTTCCTGCAGTGTGTACCCCTGGCACATTCATAAAGTAGCCAAACAGTCAATCATTATTTGATGATACAATCCAAATTTGAGTGTTCCATAACCAAACAACGACATTAGTAATTCAATTCAATAGGAATTTGCAACTTTGTCTACTACAGAAATTGATTTGCTTCGCAATGAGGTGATCCTCATTTGTGGGTCTCTTGTAAGCAGCACCACTATACTCATTATTATTTTATGCTTACTAGCATAACATGAACGCCCACTTACAATGCGTCCTCCTAACACAATTCTATGCAAGCCAATAGTGGTTAGTAGTTCTCGGCAATCTCTTAAAACCAAAATTCACAAATTCAAATTTGACAACTCATTATGCATACAAACTATTTTCACAACCATGAGACTCTTATCATGAGGTTTGGCTCTTTCACATGGTAGATTCCGGTCTTTGTCATGGTCTTGCTCTCATTGCCATGCTCCAAACAATCTACTTGAAACCTGAACTTCAATCAGCCAAACACTTGGTAAGTCTTGATGCATATAACCTTTTCATTGCTGCAACAATCACTAAAGCATTTTCAAAATTTACAAAATTCAAATACTTCCAGCTGTTAATCACATCAATATTACCAAGACTCATTTACTTCACGCAATCATTATCATACTTTAAATTACCGGGTACAGTCACATCATTTATGCAATTTAAATGAAATGTTTATATACTCCTTACTTCACAAGCGTATCATTTGTACCACCTTGCCCTTCCATAGAGCATTTCCGGCAGCCAATTGATCATGACTACCCTCTTCATGCACTTACTATCCTGCATTCATAACAACTTTTGAAATGGTTCTAGAATTGTCATCAATTCATCATTTCAGCCATTAGTTATTCATAATATCACATGCACTATCTCGATGCATTCATGCAATGCATCACAACATTGGCACCCATAATTAGGTAATCATTTACTCACACCCTTCATATGCATCCATTCAATGCATAACTACAAGATTTATGAAATATTTTAATGCATATCCACTCAATACTACCTTGCATTGATTTAGGAATACTATGCATTCAAACATACCATGCATGGCCTAACCATGACTACTTCATATATGATGCATTACTATAATCAAGACCATCAGTACTTACTTTCTTTGGGATACTAAGCTCAATCAACATATATAGGCATGGCACCTTTCTATATGAATGTAGTATAAAATTCAAATACCCACATGGTATGAGATCTCTTACCTTTACCACTCCATGCACTTTGTCATAATCAAACCCTTACCTTCATGGGTCCTACTTACACCCTTGACATTACCATTTTGGTTGGTCCTTTGCAGGAGATTGCAGAATTTTCTCACCAAATTTTGATTCTGGACTTGTTGCCTTATCCCTTTCTCCATAGGGTTGCTCCTCACATTCGTTAGCATCAACAACATATTCAGCCATGTCCATGGTGTCGTTGGTTTTCCCACTAATGCCAACACCAATGCAATAATTATCATTAGTGGTTCATTATATATATATAATTCTTACTACTCTTACCAACATGTAATATCCTATGCATGCAAGGCATATCCTCATACACTTCATGTACAAAATTTGTAATTAGCAAGACAGGGTTTAAGGAAATTTCCCTTTTCAAGTCCCTCATCTTTGCATGGAACTCCTCTTCCAGACAACAGCTGGTTTGACTTCATGGTTTTGCTACCTCTAGGCATGCAATTCTCGGATAATCATCCATATTGATAGCAGCACATTTATTTTTCAAGAAATCACTAGCACTTTGCTGCTCCGCATTCAACTTTTGGTGACTATCCCCTATTCCCCGTTGGATAAACTTTCCAACGCCTCTCCACATGCTTCATTCTGACCTCGGGTGTGAAAACCACACCACTTATAGAATGATGGCAAAACACACCACTGTATTTTGGTCTGAAATGCTAACTTTAGCCACCTAGAGCTTTCTTCCTTTTCAGTGCTGAACTGCTGAAAAATCCAATGAGAATTCACTGCAAAACCCACTGGAACATTAGCTGGAATTTGCTGAAAATTCCACTTAAAAACCCCAAAAATTCATTTTTCCCAATCGGACCTTTTTCCAACTAAGTTTTCGACATTTCAGCGGTCCAAAGCTCGAGTTTTCTCCGTGCTCATCGGCGGCCTATTCATTTATCTTTCCGGCGTGTCGGGTCCATAGTCATCTAAGCTTCCAAACGGCATCGGTGATGCCAAGGACTATTCATCGGGTCTCTTTACCACTAAATTTTCGGCGTTTCGGCGGTCATAACACTAATTTCTCTGCGGCTCATCAATGGCCTACTTGTCTATTTTTCCCCACTGTATTGGGTCTGTAGCTATCTAACACTCCGAGTTTTATCGGCGATGAAACCAACTTATGTGCTGCATCGACGGTCGGGTGCTCTGTGCATCGGGTGGTTAGTCGTCTCGGCTTCCGCAACAATGACCAACAAACTAATTGGAGTTTCCGCGGCCATAACTTTGTCAGCTCTCGGAACGACTAACAACTGCAATCTTTCGATCGGTGGTTGAAAGCACTAACGACTACGGTGTCGGGCGGTTGGTCTTCTAGGTAGCCACAACGGAGGACTCCCAATCGACTAAAATTTTCCAACTTCCATCGACGCTCAAGATCACTATATTCTCCCGACTCATCGACGAACTCATCCACTAACATGCACCGATCATCGATAGCCTCAACACTTAGAAAAATCTCAGCGAAAATTTTCTTTTTCTCCTTCCTGCGACACTCCATCGGCTGTTTCCTCATCTATTTCTTGTCGATACTGCGGCTACTCCCTTAGCTAGTCATCGGCGATCCAGTCAACTAATCGTTGCCGATCGCCGATGGTCTTATCGGAGCTTCATCAGACTAAGTTCCCCGATGAGCCGAGGGTCCGATACTTAGAATTTTTCCCAAAAAAACCTCTTTTTCTTGCTGCTTGGTGGCTCTTTCATCAGCTAAATTCTTTCGACGGCGACGATGTTTCGACTGTTCCTTCATCTAATTTTTTCCGATCCGCTCAACTAGTCCTCGTCGACGCCGAAAGCCCATATCAAGTGTTTCTTCGACTAAGTTGGGCCGGCATTTCAACGGCCTTCAGCTGATCTCTGCCGAAACTGCGGCTCTCGTATCCACTAAGTTTCACCGACGACCGATGATTCCCATACTTAGAATTTTTTTTCGAAATTTCTTCTTTAACCTTCTTTCCGCCGCTTCATCAGCTCAAACGTCTTCTATTACTTGCCGACGTATCAACTGTTGGAACAACTACTTGCTGCAGCATCGGCGGTAGGAACAACTATCCGTCGGGTGGATAGTCCATTAAACAGTCGCAACGGCGGATGCATCATCATATAATTTCTTTCGATGTGGTTCATTGGTAGTCCACCATCTAACCATCGATGATGAAGTCAACTATCTTCCGCTAATCAAATCGACTAATTTTCGCCGCCGGGTCTGCATTGGAGGTCCATCTATTTTTTTTTTTTTGATGTTCCGATGGCCAAACACTTAGAGAATTTTACAAAACCAAAGTTGTTTGTCCCTCATTGGGTGACCTTCAGACTAGCTCTTCCACTGCATCGGAAGAACTTCTCACTAAGTTTTTCGATGAGGCAATGATTCTGGCACTTAGAAAAATTTGGTGAACGTTTTCTGTCATTCACCCATTTTCCCTAGTTTCTTCTAGGCAGTAGGAAACCTGCCTGCCTCTTCCAACTAACCTTTCATGGCCTATTTAGGAACATGCTGCAACCTTTGCTCTGATACCATACTGTAACGTCCCCGACCCTCTGACCGGCGAAGAGGATGCTACCAAACCATCAAAAAACTCCAGGAAAATAGCCCCATGAACATGAACAGGCATATAATGCTGAAATAAACAAAACTTAAAACATAAAACATGCTAAGATGCATAATCCTTCATATACATAGTAGAAGCAAACATACATTCATTCAAGCATAGCACATGTTCATCATATTCATTAATCAGTAAATATAAATGCAGAGATGAAATAGTCAAGAATACTTATCTTTTAAAAAGAATTCGTCTCACAACCAACTACGTTGCTGCAATGTTCCACCCAACCATAGGCCAATGTGCTCATCAATATCTCAGCAACGCTGCCACCCCCAAGCTGGGCATGATTCCCCAAGGAATAATGGTCAAAGCAGGTTTACACATAGCCAAGGTTATGCAAAACAGCCAAGTCAACACAGTTGGGTTTATTAGGCTGTCACTGAGCTAGTAAAGGCTAAATGCTAAGCTGGTGGTATCAATGGAGAGCTAAAGACGCCTACACCAGAGCCAACCTGACTTCTAAGACATCCACACACCCAACACTAGGAATCAGTCCTTTCTCTGCTTCATAGTCCCTCAGGCCCTAACTTCCCTTTCCAATACTTTTCAAGGGTTGTGGAGAAGAAAGCTAGCAGTCTAACTCTGTCTAAGTGGCTCCAAACACCAGTTTTCTCAAGCATACCCAGCCTCTAATCCTACTCTAACCAGTTCGAAGACCCACCACTGCATACCTGCAGTAAAACAAGTAGCTCACAGCTCTGTGATGAAAATAAAGATAACAGGGTGACAACCCCAAATGAAAAGGTGAACACCACTCAAGTCAACAAGACGACTCATAGTTGTTCTTGGCCCTAGCATGGCCAAAACAACTCAGCATCAACCAAAATATGATTTCATTCATAGCAACAAAAAACATGGGGGAAAAATCACAACAAGCCACAGATTCAGGGGAAGAACAACAACCAATATCAAGGCCAAGCCACTGGAACATTACACAGCCCAGAAACGAGAGAGAAGTCCGATTCTCAACCGTGGACAAGGGAGAAATAGGTATGCAAACCACAAATCCATAAGAGTAACACACATACACACATCCCCTAGGCATGAATGGGTTCTCCACAGGAATTCATGCGACAATTCCCCAACCCCTGCATTAGGAAAACCATCCGCTTTTCGACCTGTGCATGAGGATGAACAAAGCGATGGGAAATCCCCGAAATGGTGCGCGTGTGAGGAAGAAAATATCCCTGTGTATATATGAGCAAGAGAAAAACCATGAGTGGAAGAGTGGGAGAGTGGTGACCGTCCCCCTGCCCTCCGCGTGAGGAAGAGCGAGCTTGCTGGTGGAGTGTATGTGGGGAAAAGATTGGCAGTCCTACCACCCACCACTCCCCAGCCATAATTGCTCCCAACTAATCGAACAACAGAAGTTTAGTGGGTGGTCGAAACATGGAAAACTCTCAATGGCTCTCACAAGCTAGATAATTCCCCCCTTAACCTTAGAAATCATTCCCTTTTCATTTAATGTCGCACCGTCGTAGTTGGCTGTAGGTTTATTTTAATTAATGTGCATATTTACATGATGTAAATGCAAAAACTATAGTGTGACGGATAGCACGAGGTACCGTCAGCAGTGATCCCCATCACTGAAACATAACACAACCAAATCGATGGCGGGGATTTTTCCCTTTAGCTCCACACCACGATTAATTACAATATATACATCATGTATCTTTTAATGCAAACGGGGTCAAAACCAGGACATTACATGTTGGAAATCACCCTAAGCATAAGTTCGAACGGGGGAAGGCAAGTCGAGCATCTTGCATCTTGGGATTGATATATTCTGATATCAGTGGTCCCATGCCTATCACACCCATGAATGGATCAAGGTACATTCTGACTTTCATTGATGACTTTTCCAAATACACATGGGTCTTTTTTATCAAAAAGAAGTTGGAAGTCTTGGAAAAATTTACTGAATTGAAGGCCTTGATTGAGAATGCATCTGGCCAAAAGATCAAGATCTTCAGATTTGATAATGGCAGGGAGTATGTTAGTAATGACTTACTGCATATATGTTCCCAAAGTGGTATTCAGATCCAACATTCAGTCCCCTACACTCCCCAGCAGAACGGTGTAGCAGAGAGGAAGAATCAGTCTCTCAAGGAGATGACCACTTATATGTTGGAATCAAAGAAGTTGGATGAAAATTTGTGGGCGGAAGCCATGAATTCTACAACATATATTCAAAGTAGAGTGCTGCACTCATCCATGAAAGGGAAGGCACATTTCGAAGCATACTTCGGACGCAAGTCGGATGTGTCAAATCTGCGAGTGTTTGGGTCCACTGCATGGGCCCGAATTCCACTTGATAAAAGGAGGGATTTGCAACTGCAAAGCATAGAATGTCTATTTATTGGATATATTAATGAATAAAAAGGTTTTTAATATTCTATACATCAAAACAAAACATATCATCATTGAAAGGAGTGTCAAGTTCAATGAGCCTCTTCAGGAGGTAGAACTAGTGAAGGAGAAAACCGCTGAATTTCCTTCCTATTCTACTAAATATTTGGATGATTTAATTGGGGGTGATGAACCTGATTTGGATCCTCTGATTTCTGATATCAGTGTACAGAAAACATTAGATGATGAATCAGAACCTGAATTACAAAATCATCTCCCAACTTGGGCCTGACAGACACTCTCCTCTGTAGGAGATAACATTGGAAATCCGGATGATCCAAGGAGAACCCGGGGAGATTTCCAAAGAGAAGGTATTGTGCTCTCTTGTCCTGATCATTTGCTGTCCGAATATTGTTATATGATGATAATTTAAGACCCTAAGTCTTACTACCATTCTCGGAAGGATCCAAGATGGCAAGTTACCATGGATGAGGAGATGAATTCTCTTCAAAAAAACACCACTTGGGAGCTAGTTTCTCTTCCTCTGGGGAGGAAATTGGTTCAATGCAAGTGGGTGTTTCAGAATAAGGTTGATTCTAATGGAAGCACTTGAAAATATAAGGCAAGGCTGGTAGCAAAAGGTTTTTCCCAGGTCCAAGGTGTGGACTACCATGAGACTTTTGCACCGGTTGTAAAAATGGACTCCATTCGCCTAGTTTTGGCAATTTATGCATCTAAACACTGGGAAGTGCATCATATGGATGTTAAGTCATCCTTTCTACATGGAGATATTCATGAGGAGATATACATGAATAAGCATGAGGGCTACATTTCTGATCCATCTTTGGTTTGCAAGCTAAAGAAGTCACTATACGGGTTAAAACAGGCCCCAAGAGAGTGGTACTCGAAGATGGATGCCTTCCTTCTCTCGCAAAAATTCCAAAGGTGTAAATCAGATATAAATGTGTATATACAGCAGTTTGATGGTCATTTTATTATTATTTTTTTATATGTTGATGATTTACTGATCACAGTTGCTTCTATTTCAGTCATCAAAACTTCTCTCCACAATGCAATTGAAATGAGTGATTTGGGGCTCTTAAAACAATTTTTGGGGCTCGAAATTGAGTAAAATTATGATAAGATAATGGTCACTCAGTACAAATACAGATAAGACCTGTTAGTAAAGTTTAACATGGCTGAATGTAGGGATGATCCATTCCCTTTCCTTTCAGGGATCAACCTTGAAGAAGGAAAAAGCACACCTCCCATGGACTGCACTATTTATTGACAGCTGATTGGTAGCTTGTTGTACTTGACTCATTCTCAACATGATATATGTTATGCAGTGAATGCTGTATCTAGATACATGTAGCAGCCCCATGATATTCATTGGAAGGCATCCAAGAGGAACCTCCAGTACATTCAGGGAACCAGGACCTACGACATTCACTATGTTGCAGACTTCAAGCTAGAGCTGGTTGGTTACACAGATTCTGATTGGGTGGGTGATTTTATTGATTAGAAGTCTGCTTTCAGATATTTCTTCATGTTTGGTGGTGGCCCCATTTTTTGGTCTAGCAAAAATTAGGCCGCCATAGCATTGTCTTCAACAGAGGCCGAGTACCGAGGAGCGGTGAATGCTTGCATCCGAGTTGTTTGGTTGCAAGGTATTATTTCAGAGTTTGATCTTGGTAGTACTTTGTCCACTGTTCTATTTTGTGATAATCAAAGTGATATTAAGATATCCACAGATCCAATTACTAGGCGGAGGACCAAGCATGTGGAGATACACATGCACTACATCAAAGAGTTAGTGCATGAAAAAACCATCATTCTGTAATACCGCCCGACTGATGAGCAGATTGTAGACATCTTCACCAAGAGATTTTCAGAAAATAAGTTCACTTACCTCCGTTCACTATTGGGGGTGAGTTCATCAAAGTGATCAGACTACTTTCAGTGTTCATCTTGAGGGGGGGGGGGTTTTCCCACTGGGTTTTCCCTCTTTTCCTCACTTAGATTTATTTTTTAGCATTGTTTTTAGTTACATTATTGTATAGGGTGACCTATGGCCTTGTTTCCGGGGCCCTAGCATTTTTATACACTTTATGTTTCTACTCCTCTGAGGATAGCTTAAGGGGGGCAATTGGAGACATTTACCCACCATGAACACTTAATTTGGTCAATTTGGCCTAGTTAAACCACTATCCTAAGTTTTATTGACTTAATTGACATCAGAGGAGCACTATATGACATTAGCATGAGCACACCCACACCTACCTTCAGTCAAGGAGGCAAACTAAGCCTTCTCCTTCATTCGAGGAGTCTAACTGGAGCACTCAGGGGGTGATCTGAGTGTCATAAATGCACTTAATTGATAACTGATGATTACAATCAGTTAAATCTGAGTGGTGAAGGTGCCTCCTTTCATTATATTGTTTATTTAATTAATATTTAATGAACTGGAGTCAACAGGGGCACCTCCAACCACCTCTGATGGCCAATTTGACTTCAGTTAACCTCATCGAGGTTCATTGGAGTTATTGATGCACTACCACTTGTTGGTTGGCATGTAGTGACATGTGTCAAAGTTACTTTCAGTTAGACTTAGTCATTTATTGTACTCTGACTTCAGTTAGGACTTAGTTGAGTCAATCAGCACTTGATCAGTTGGTTAACTAATGTGTTTACTGTGGCTTACAGTCAGTTAAGCTAAACCCATTCATTCAATTTGAATGACCTCCTTGGGAATTCAAATTGTCTTGAAATTCATGCATCTTGCATGATCATTGTATTGTATCATCATTCTTTCATTTGATTATACACAGCTGCTACTTCCATTGCAGCACAATTTTGCCAATTTTATGCTTAATTGTCTGAATTCTTTGTGAGACTGTGTTTTTAGTCCCTAGATCATTGTGACAAATTAATAGTAAGACAGGATTGATGATATGGAGATGAAACCTGATGGTCAATAATATGGTGTAAAAATATGTATCCATTAAAAAATTGTATCCTTTCTTTATTAGTCAATATGAGCCAATCTTGAATGGTCAAGGGATGTATATATTTATGGTGAGCCACCTTAACCCACAGGCGTTTGTAAGTTATGAGTCTCCATATCCCTTTGGTAGCTAGAGCTTTAAAAAAACAATGCTGAGGTTTGATACCTGTTCCTCCTAATTGTTTAGGGAGGGAAATATTTTTCCAGGATATCCAGTGAAAGGGTATACCTTCATGAGTCCTCCATAAGATATTAAAGCCAAGCTTTATTAAATGTGTGAAAACACTATATGGGACATGTGCCAATTCGATCCAATAAATAGACAATCCTTCCAATATAAACTTCACAAGTATAAAATGACTAGCCTTTGACAATGAAATATCACACCGCTGATTAATTTTTCCCTCAACTCCGTTCATTAGCCATGCCTAGTATGCTTTAGAATAGTCATTGGGTTTGAAAAAAAACCCCAAATACTTGAGTCCCAATGAAACATCACATGGCTCAAATTGAAAGAGCTCATAAATCCATTCAACCACATGTTGTTCAATAAAAATGAAGGATATAAATGATTTCCTAGGATTACATGACATACCTGTAATTGCTGAAAAGAGCATAAGGATGCCATTTTTTTCATCTCTCAGAACCATAAGAGAATAGAAATATGTCATCATAGATAAAATATGGGTGCTATAAAAAACACTCTCAAAATGGTTACCTCTTAGACTTCCATTATATTTGGTAGTAGTAATGATTTTGCTAAGGCCTTCAATGATAAGGAGGAATACAAACTAATCAAGTGAACAACCCTGTTTGAGTCCTTTGCCATGTCTAAAAAAAGAGGATACATATCCATTATAACCAATACAACAAAACTCAATGATCGAGTGCAAGATAAAATCTAGTTAATCGAGGAAATATCTACTCCAATATGTAAGAGAACAAGCTTGAGAAAAGTCCAATTCACCTTGTTACACACTTTGGTAAGATCAGATTTAATGATGAAAATAGAAGATTGGCTCGTTTTAGCAGAGTGGAAAAATTCATGAGCAATGCCATTAGCATCATGGATTTGGTAACCTTATAAGAAAACAAATTGCTCAAGTGCGATAACTTTTGAAAAAATGTTCTTCATCCTAATTGCAATAACTTTAGAAATGAGCTTATATACAACATTATATAAGGAGATTGGCATGAGATATTCCATGCGATTCACTCTATCAATTTTAGGTATTAGACTTAAAAAAGTAGAGTTAAAATCGACCAAGATTCTACCTTTGTTCCTATATTCCTCGATGACCTTTAGGAGATCTCCACCAAAAATGTCAAACATACCAGAGTAGAACTCAATTGGCCATCCATCAGGCCCAAGGATCTTATCAGGATGCATAGATTTGATAGCAAATACGAGCTCCTCTTTCATAACGAAAACATTTAGGGAAACATTCTGATAATTAGAAACAAGTCTCAGAAAGTGAACTAAGACCTCCATCATATGTACAATAGAAGCATATTGATCCTCCTTATAAGGCTAGCAAAGTGATTAACTCCAACATTGTAATTCCATTAAGCCTAAAACCTGATTGTTGTTTTATTCTCAATTTCTCAAATGGAGTTAACATGAATCCCATGTTTGACAAAATTACAGAAATATTTGGAGTTATTGTCACTAGATTGTAGCCACAGGGCTTGGATTTTCATCCTATTCGAGGCTCCTTTTGTAGTAAAAGTGATCTCTTTTTAGACTCCAAACTATAAATAAGTATACACTGCTGACCTGTGTTAAAACCCTAGGGATTGGAATGATAATAATCGGCCAATTGTTCTTCTATAGAAATAAGCATTAGAGGAATTTTGGGGTCTAAAATGGGCCTCCTAAGGAAAATAATAAAATAATAGTTAAAATAATAAAATAATATTTATTAATTTTGGAGGAAGAAAGAAAAAAACTACTTTTTGTGTTCGTATTTTCGACATATCTCCATGTGTTTTTACTCAAATTTTGATTGGGAGAGCTCGTTGGACGATGAATTTGATTCTGCATCCAATGAGTACTCACAATGCATACTTTTGATGGATCCTGCTACCCCAAAAACAAGAAATACCTAAAAAAATGTGATGATGATGTCATCATCATGTTTTTTCAGGTATTTTTTGTTTTTGGGGTAGTGGGGTCCATCAAAAGTATGCAGTGTGGGTACTTGTTAGATGCAAAATCAAATTCCACATCCAATGAGCTCTCCCGATCGAAATTTGAGTAAATACACAGGGATATATGTCGAAAATACGAACAAAAAAAGTAGTTTTGTTTTATGACAAATATGTCAATTCAACCATTATGGTTGACTCATTTTATTGAAATTTTATTGGTTCTTGAATTCCAACTCACAAGAAATTTTTGTTGGCACGTTTTCTTATAAGGCCCATTTTAGACCCCAAATTTCCTCTAATGTTCCTATTGTTTTCTATCCATGTGTTTTTTACACCAAGGGATAGTCGGGGCCTTAAGATTCTTAAGGTTATTCAAGAAATGTACAATAGTAGAAATATGGGATTCTTCACCATATGAGATCCAATTCAATTTGACCAGATTATGGAAACCTTCATCTTCTAACCATGTCGTATTGAATTTGAAGGGAGATGGGGGTTTACTCAAGTCCCCTTTTGTTAAATTTTGTTGAACTTTGATATTTTAATCTTTAAATGCAGAATTATTGAGTACTTGAAAATCAATGAACATTCATACACATAACCATTCACACATAACACAGTATGTATCTTGCTGAAAACCCTCAAAACAATAAGGGAGAAAAACCCGATCAAATCTTCTTAGCACAATGATAGATAGAAGAGAATGTCTTTTGCAATTTCGGTACTCTTGGTGTAAGATAAGAGAGAAGTACCAATCATTCCAGGTGTTATCACTGATCAAGAGAGAATATATAAACATTGATTGATCCAACTATATTCCCTACACATAAATCAATTCATATTTTTTGCACTGATGCACATTGTCCACACACCAATTCGTCATTCCTGCTTTAATGCACACTGTGAACACACAAATTCACAATTTTCGGCTTGGTCTCATCAATTGATGCATAAAAAACCACCATGTTACTCAATAATGTCACATATTTTTATGCTCTAACTTCAGAATGAGCTCAATCTTCAACTGGATGCTATATCACTTAGTTAGGTGGCTAACTCAAGTGTCATCATGCAAGTGTTCAAACTCAAATGCCATAATTGAAGTGTCGTTCTTTAGTTTAACTCAAGTGTCGCAACTCAAGTGTTGTCTTTTAGTTTAACTAAAGTGTTGTTATGCAAAACACTTTAGTTAACTCTATCTTCTTTGTTAACACTTAGTTAACTCTTTTAACTGAATTCATTCTTGATATCATCACTGAAGTGACCAACTTGAGTTCTCCTTTTATTAATTGAAGTCTTCTTTGTTAATATCACTAAAGTTAACAATTTGATTTCTTCTTTATTAACTGAAAGTATTTATCACGAGCAAGTCAAATTCTCTCTAATTTCAATGCTACTTATCTTTATCTCTTATCTTATTTGCATGATCCACATGTTCCAACTGTTGGCATCGGGATTTGAGCCCCCAAGGTCGAGCGAGGGGAGGCCGCTCCCGGGCAACAGCAGAACCACTTTAGACTATGCCTCCAGCCCTGCGTAGTCAGAGAGGGATCTCTCGATTGTCACCGGAGTCTACTCCGCATAATATTTTTAGTCAGCATGATTAGGGGGCCGGGATCTTGAATGGAACAAAGTGTGTCAAGGTGAGGTGCATGGTGGGATTATCGGCGGCAAGGGACCATTGGAAATGGAGTCGAAAACCTGTGTGAGGAAAAATTACAAAGGAAAATAATGATGTGGGGTTGCAAACAGAGGCAAGATAGCCCCTGATCTCCCAATCAGGAGATGTTAGCGAGCGGTTAGAGGACAAGAGAGAGAACAACCCATCGCATGGAGCACCAATGAGATGAATTCCACGTGACTTTAGAAGAATAATTGATAAATGCCTGGAACAAAAATAGGATCATAACAAGTATGAATTCCTAACCGTTATACACTAAGTTGCAGACATGAAAGCACTCAACAAACCAGAATGGAAACAGGAAGAACATTACACATAAAGGAAAATACATATTGGGAAAAGCAACGACACATGAATCTCTGTCATGAGAAATAGTCCTTCCTTTGCAATTTATTCATACACAAGTATCAAATCGTATTTACAAATGGGGAGCCTCAGCCCGGGAATGTTTCCCAATCCAATTCACTAACTCCTTTCTCCCTCTATCGGGAGCGTTTTTATACAATCCTAGTGCTGAGAATACCGAATAGAAAATTATTACAAGTCACAATCATGCGTCAATAGTGCAGAGAGTGGACCATTGCCACGTTTTACAAATATAACAAACATTATGGCGCTAGTGGCCGCGTTCGGCTTGAGTAACAGTTTGACATGCCCAACCGCCATGATGGATGATGAGTATGATGCCTCCTTCTATGCTTGAAGTGTGTGCTTCCACCGTGTTCAAATGTAGCTTTCCGCATGGGCTCACACTGGCATGGTAGTTGGCATCCTTCCCTGGTCCAGTCACATCCGCCACCTCCTTCCTCTCCTAGTAACATTGTTATATGTGGGCTCTGGAAGAAGTGTCGCATTTCTTCTGGTTGAGATGACCTTATGGGGTGGCTTGTCATTCTTGTACTCCTCACCTCTAGCGAGGTGAGTTCTCCCATAGGCACTAGGGTGTAGCATATCTACACCAGCCCCACCACCCTTGAAAAGTGGACTTCACAAACAGAATGATGAAGGCTTTAGACCCCTGATGCTTCCATACAAACGAATGCTTATACAGGGAACCATCAATGATTGTACCCTTTTGCAGAGGCTTTGGTGTGCGTGATGCTATCAGGGGTTCCAGGAACAACACTTACGGGGAGTAAGTTTCTAGGCCTCGCGTCATTGGAGATGCGGGTATCACGTCTAGGCCCCGATGGCTGGTGTCACCATTGGCATGCAAATACCAAGGTGACGAGTGAGTGTGGAACCTTCTCACCAACCATCAACACCCCCAGATGAACAAGCTTCTTGAACCAGATCTTCATCGTCAAACTCTATTAGGCCTTTGCAGATTCATGGAGAAGTAGAACTCGGGTTCTGGAGATATGTTAGTTCACTCCTGCTGAACTGAAATCAGTATGTATAAGGCTTCGATATTGGTCAGTCAACATTCCTGCACACTCTGTCATCAAGTGTATTTGGCACCAACATGTGTGAAGGCGTGAGTATAGTGATCCTTCACTCGATGGGGACGTAGTCACTTCGCTTCATCGGTCATGGGGCCTTACCGTCTGCTGTGGGAAGCATTTGTGGATACTATTTAGTACAATAGATCCATGCTGCAAATTTCATGAAGTGGATGCTCCCACGTCTCCTTGCTCTTTTGAAGTAGGAAATGGAATGGTCTCTCGCGTCATGTTGTATTTTCCCTGTGTGAGTAGAAGATTTGCCGGTTACTTTGTTGGATCCCGTAGGCCAACTCACACAAAAGACACCTATATTATGGGAGCATGACTCTGCCAAAGGGATGGATCCCTCGGTACGCGTGCTACAAATGGCATCGAAGAAATCGGCCAAATCTGCAAGGATGCAGACTACACGCATGAACGTCTCCTCCGCTATCATCTCAGCACTGGATGGGAAACCCACACCTTGGGAGTCTTCTTAGCCGTCTGATTAGAGGGATATTTCATGTCCACTGTCCATGTTCCATTCTTCCTCTACCAACTTTTCTCTTCTGACCACCGTGGGCAGTTCTGGATCGTGACACGTCCCCAACTATTGATCGATACCAACCTTTCATGCTGCCGTAGATCTGAGTGGGCCCCACCATTTTTCGCAATGAGAAACCTTGGTATTCATCCGTGCTAGTTTGCATTGCGAAATGAACCGTGTCCATAGATTTTTCTCCTTTCTCATCGCGACCTCTACCTCTCTTTCACGATTTGAGATTACGGTTTTACCTGCAAAAGTATGGATTGCGAAATTGATTGAGGTCGTAGATCTACGTCAGACCTCATCTCAGTCGTCGAAATATTTCAATATTTAACACACTTCGCAATCTGGAAAGGAATCTTTGATCATGCATGTTTTCTCATGCAAAATGGTTTGGATCCATTGATCCAGCCCTGATCTACCACAACCTTTGATTATGAATCCCGCTCGATGCCATCAACGCGCTTGCCATTTTCCTCGTTGAAGGGTGCTCACATGGAATTCGAGGGATTGGTACCCCCATCGAACTCCTGCTAGGCCCTTAGATCAACTGTTAAAAACAGAGTGTTAACACCAACTTTAATTTATCTATCATATCAATTATACTAAGAAAATTTGTCCAATGATGTGATCATATTTTATTACTATAATTCCAAGTGGTCATATGCTAAAGTAATTCACTCTAGAGATGTCCAGTCTCTAGAGGAGACTTAATAGATCATAAATATTGAGTGACCATGGTTAGTAACACAACACACACCATTCATGTTTTGACATGCAAAGCATTACCTATACACATGAGGTACACCTCAACACATGAGGATCTAACTTGGCACATAAATCGTTAGCCTTATCCAACAAGATTGTACAACATCTTCACATTGACATATCAAATTATTCACCTCAACACATGAGGTTTAACCTTTACACATAAGGCTTAGTAATTCTTGAGTCCAACTCAAGAATCTACTTCAAGTTATTAGAGTCCAACTCAGACTCCCTAAGGCACTACCTCAACACATGAGGCCCAATACTGACGTAGAATATTGGCTTGGAGAATGACTTGTGATTCTATAACTTTAACACTCCCTCTCAACGAGGGAGGCATTCTCTGTCATGCCAAGCTTGTATCAGAAGTACCTATACTTTTCACAGATAGAGGCATAGTAAACATATCTGCAATATACTCATCAATACCTCTCTAGACAATGTCTCTGATGTAATGGTACTTCATCTGAATGTGTTTCATCTTGTCTTGGAACACATAATTTTTTGAGAGCTTAATGCAGATCTGATGATCAGAGTGAATGACTGTAGTCTCAAGCTTATCCCTGGACAACCCAACAAGTAATTTAGTGAGCCACACGACTTCTTGACAAGAAGTACCAGCTGCAATATAATTTGCTTCTGTAGTACTCTGGGCTATGGAGACTTGCTTCTTGCTTGACCAAGACATCATAGTTGTTTCCAAGCTAAAACAAAATTTGATGTATTCTTTCAGTCCACAATGCTACCACCCCAATCATATTCGACATAACCAAGTAGAATCACTTCTCTACTAGAGGCATATATCAGTCCATAAGCAATAGTACCTCGAAGGTATCTAAGCACATGCTTAACAAACCAATGTCTATGTATAGGCTCAGACATGAACTAACTCAAGATACTCACATCATAACATATTCTAGGTCTAAAATGTATCAATTACTTTAAGGAACCAATGATTTGTCTATACATAGTGTTATTTTTTCTAATATTATTCAAATTGATTAGGATCTTTATTTGAAAGAATAACAAGCACAACAAGATGCATAAGATAGAGCAGATACAAAAGACACAAATATTTTCCTCAGGGAAACCATAAAGGATAAACCCCACAAACTTCCTCATAATAGCTCCGTCACTAAGACAATATCACAAGATAGAAAAACCCAAGAATAAGAAGTCTTTTGCCGCTCTCTCTCTCTTTTCACATGCCAAACTTGAGTGAGTGTGAATGTGTGTATAAATGAGGGAGGACACCTCCCTATTTATACCCTTCAAGTGAATGACCTAATAAATTGACTATGAGGCCCTCTTACCCTAACAGGGCTGAATTCACATAGGGAGACTCAAAATACATTTTATTATATTCAACTTGGGGACTACTGCCTCGACTTACAACAGAGGGTTTACCTCAATGACCATAGAAAATAATGACATCCCGAAAGGAGGAAACCACATCTCTAATGGGGGTACAACAATATACATCAGAATATCTTCTAAAGTTACAAATAAGACAACACTCATTCTTAACTAGGAAGGTATACTCTTGCCACATTTATCAACACATCTGGTCACATCATCATTGTTGAATCATAGTCTTTGTTGTTTCCATAGTCCTCATCTTGTTGATCATTGAATATTGACATATGTCTATCCGTCATAGGAAGTTTCTACATAGCCAAACCTGTTTCATGTTGGGTGTAGGCCTAGTCCTCATGTATATCTTTATCATATCCACAAGTAATCCATATTGTAGGTACAACCCATGACGATACATGACATTTCCATTGCAGTCACCTGCATCTCCTACTGTGATCTCGTTGTATCCGAATCATCTCATCATCACACATGGAGCATATCCCAGGTGCATACCATTGACTACCTGCATTCTACCAACATAGGAGCATTACAAGACTCATTATATCTCAACGACGACATGCGTCTACCACTATGTGAGAATTACCTAGGAGCACACCAAGTGCATTATGTCTCTCCATGGTCAACCCACGTTCTACCAACATAGGAGTAAGAAAGGACTCATTATGTTTCAACGACGATCTCTGTCTACCACTATGCTAGAATCACCCAGGTGCACACCAAGTTCCTTCTAAACTCTCATCATCTCCAACATCGGAACACATAAGGACTGATTACATCCAAGGAAAACCTGTGTACCATGCCAGGACTCATTACATCCAAGGATAACCTCAAGGACTCATTACATCTAAGGAAAACCTGCATACCATGCCAAGATTGATTACATCCAAAGATAAAATTCAAGGACTAATTACATCCGAGGATAACCTTCCTACTATGCCAGGACTCATTACATCCAAGTACAACATGGAAGGACTGATTAAGTCCCAGAAAAACCTATGTACTACACCAAGACTAATTACATCCAGGTACAACCTGTATTCCTTCCCATGTGAGATATCATTGTAGTGCATCTGTATCTTCTGGTATTCTTTTCATGTCTAGCATGGGAGCATGCCAGGATTGATTACGTCTGAGATCAACCTGCTTCTACCACCATGCAAGAGCTCGTTACTCCCTCTTTCTAGGGACCTCAATCTAGAGAACACCAAGTCTCTCTCTGAAGTATTCAAACTTCAATCTATCCAATGACTTGGTCAACACATCAACTATATGCTCATCTGTCGCTACGTACTAGAGCTTCACCACTTCTCTCTACACCACATCCTAGATATAGTGATATTTAATCTCAATGTGCTTCAAATTGTCATGGAAAACTGGACTCTCTAACAACTTCACACAACTCTAGTTGTCACAAAATATACAAGTCACCTCTAATTCTAGATCAAAAAGTCAAACAGTAGCTTTCAAATCCATATCGCCTCACAAATAGTCAAACATGATGCAACATATTCCACTTCAGTTGTAATCAGAACCAAGCAGGATTGCACCCTTCTAAACCAAGAGATCATGATGGATCCCAAAATGAAGCAGCATCCCAAAGTGCACTTCCTATTAGTGGCGTTTCTTTCCCAATCTGAATCAACATAATTGTGCAGGTTAATCTTCTGATTTGCATCATACTTGAGCTCGTAATCAATTGTACCCTTCAGATACCTCGATACATGATTTGTAGCTACCAAGTGAATATGTATCAGATCCATCAGGAACTAGCTCAGGGTGTTCAAAACAAAGCATATTTCTGGTCTTGTATTCGTTAGGTATGCTAATCGACCAATCATCTGACGATGCATTGTGGCATCAATTGTTTCTAATGAAGCATCACACAATAGATTCAAGTTTGAATCCATAGGTGTGGCTATCTCCTTGTATTCCAACATTCCAAATCTCTTCATAATATCCACTGCATACTTTCATTGACAAAGGAAGATTCTGTCCATACTCTGCCACACCTCCATGCCTAAGGAATAGTGCATCATCCCTAGGTATTTCATTTCGAACTTAGTGGAAAGCTTCCTCTTTGCAACTACAAGGATTTCGTCCTCTCCTATTAGAAATAGGTCATCAACATATAACAGGAGCATCCCCAGCCTTCCGCCTTCAACCTTGAATTAAAGTTTGGAATCCACTTTACTCTTAGTAAAGACTAATCTCATTAGGGATTTTTCCATCATGTCGTATCATGTCCTGGGTTCCTATTTAAATCCATACAAGGATTTCTTCAATTTGCACACATGAGTCTTCCTGTCATGTGTCTCAAATCTTAGTGGCTACTCCACGTACTCTTCCTCTTAGACTACACCATTCAAGAATGTTGTCTTGACGTCCATATGGTGTACCTTCCATTTCATCACTGCAACCAATGTAAGTATAGATGTGATGGAAGTGTATCTTGCTACTGGTGCAAATGTATCCTTGTAGTCTATGCCTTATTTCTGGGAGAAGCCACACACCACTAACCTTGCCTTGTATTTTTGAATGCCACCATTTGCAGCATGCTTGGTATTGTAGATCCACTTTGAAGTAATGACAGACTTCGCTTCCGGTCTCAAAGATATCTCCCATAAATCATTCTTCATAATCGAAGGTACTCCTCGATCATGGAATCCTTCCTTTGTTTCTCTTATGCAACCTCTTCGTATTTCAAAGGTTATTTATGCCAAACATGTCGATAATTCCAAACAACAACGCATTAACCTCAATTAATAATATCTACACAAGATAATATGCCTACTATGCCTACTGCACAAGAAAAAAAATTATAAATCTATGTCAAAACAATAGGCTAGTAGGGTTCAATCAATCTCGAGGAGGACAATCCTTCTAGAGTATCCAACAATCAATGTGGATCCATCACAACTACAAGTCTTCTTTGCTAGCTATTGTCATCAACATTTTATTTAACTATCATTGTGCCATAATCAATATAATCCATTTATTTCATGTGGATGATTATTAAGATGGGATCCATGTTGGGGTTGCAGGGATAATACATGGGAAGGTTCATATTTATCTTGAATTGAATGGTTACAATAACAAACACACACAACAATCGATGATGTAGCTTCAGTTGGTGCTAATTTGGTGGCATATCCATTCATAGTCGTCATTGATAACTTCCTTGTTACCATGTATATAGACTTTGGAAAGATGGAATATTTGCTTATAGATTGTACAAGAAAGTGGTTGAGAAAAATATGGTCATATGGGAAACAACCTGTATGAAAAAAAGGACATTGAGGTAGTGATCCCCTAATTTTTTTTTTAGTAAATTCGATCGAAAGCATAAAACATAACCAATACACATCAATGGTATCAATGCGCATGTATGTAAATTATTTTGATACAACAACTTGGTCAAAGGAAACATATGAAAAAGGGTATTGGTGAAACTGCATCATATGGTTCAATATTTGGTTAGTATTATGAGGATCCAGTAAATAATTATAAAGCATATATATGGGACAACAATAAATGGAAGAGGAAAGAGATTTTGGGAGGACAAATGGAATGGGAAAAATCTTTCCTGGTTTAAATGAACTAAAAGAAATTAAACATATAATGCATTATCTACGATTGATTATCGTAGCATACTACTTGGACTTTGTCCCATCCCAATGAGGTCGATGCCAAGTGAAAAAAATGGAGAAACGAGCCTCTAAAATATAGAGTAAAATCCATGATATCCACCTTTCATAAACAAAAAAATTCAAAATAGTTTCCAACCCATGCCCGACATAAGTAGATGGAAGAAATAAGGTAAAGGAGAAGTTCACTGTCAAGGAGTATTTATTCAATTTTATGGATTTGATAGAACTTGATAAAATTAGATGTTGGGGGATTTTGGAATCTGGCTGAGGGAAAAATCATCTTGCTTAGCATGTCTAGATGTTCGTAAAAATAAACATAAAAATATTTAGGAATAATCTCTTATAAAAAAATTAATAATTTCCCCCTTAAGATATAGTGGATATTTCAAGGAATCAGAGGATGGGAACCATATCATCATTAATATTCCCTAAAGGAGGAATTGCAACACTTAAGGAGGGATGATGCCAATATAAGATGTATGATGTATTATCTATAGCATACATCATACAAAAAAAAAAAGAAACCTCCCTTTCAGATCAAACAAACGGCATTGACTATGCTATAGAAATGATGCATCGACAATGCCATCACAAGGAAAAATCAATGTCTTCTAGATTGAGGAGAAGCTACCTAAATCATGCAATACATATCCATAACAACTCATTACAACCCTTCATGTTTGACCAATTATCTCTTTACTAAGAAGTGGTGAGTAGTGCAGGAAACATTTGCATGCAAGTTGGGATTCAGGGATGAGGTAGCTAGATTGTAGGGTGTAAGGAATAGGGTTTATGTTAAGAAACCAACATGAATTTTTTCAATATTTTTATTAAAATCTCCTTTAAATTCCCCTTCAAAATGGAACCAACTTGATATTTGGAAAATTTTGAACTTGGAGATTCAAATTCAATGAATCTTATGACTTAGGAGCCATTTGGGGATTGTGTTTTGGAACCCAAAAAAGTGTATCTATGCAAAAAAAACTATTTTAGTGTATGATTGGGTCATGACAAAATTCATGCGCATCTATGATAATGGGGAGTTACAAGAGAATTGAAGGCATGGAGGAAAATTTGAGTGGTCCATAACTAAAGATTATAGTGTATTATGCATTCTCATAATGTATTGGTAAAATGATAAAAAAATAGAAAATGAAAAAATGAAGGAAAACTTCATACCTGGGATTTTTGTTGCTAAATGTGTAATCCTAACTAGTGCCTCCTACAATGAGCAAATGTCTTCCTTAGTTAATCACAGAGACTGAGAACATTGAGGGATTCCTTCCACCAACATGCACAATAAACATTTCCTTCCACACTCTTGACTGTGTTCAGAGCTAAAAGTTCTTTCACTGCCATGAGAGTGAGTGCCTTTTCTCTCTTTACCTATCATGACATTTTACAAATGACCTCTTTATATGTCATGATGGCGCATGAGTTTGATCTCTTTAGCTTTAGTGCTAAAAAATCCGGGATTTGTTTTGTGAATACCATTGAATGGTTTGGAATACATATATGGATTTATTATTTTTATTGTTATTATGAAGTAGTCATTATATAGAAATTATTTATGCTCTTGTATTGCATTTTGGGTATGCTTAGTTAATGTAAGATTGAATTCTTTAATAAATCCATAAACTATAAATACAACTATGTATAAAATGATTCTATCACTATTCGTAGTATGTTAAGAGAGTTAATATCCTTAGTATTTAAGCAATCTAATTATAAATAGTTGGTTATTCGTTGATATGTTAATATTGGATATAGGTTTTAAATCAAGAGTTGATTGTGTAACCTTTGTGTGCCAAGGGTTCACATTAGTGTGTTAAGAATTATATGTGTGCATTGATCATGGAATCCTATAGAAGTCTTAAGACAACCTCGTGAAAAAGCACATAAAAACTAACTGATTCCAATAATGCATCATATATATGAGAATGAATAGGATTGTAGATTAACATCTCTTAATTAAAATATTAAATATGATTACAATTAATTATCTTTTATGTTATATGTAGTATTGCGTCTTTGAGTAAATTATGATTACTTGGTATAATGCATTAAAACCACAATGACTTATAAGTTTGTAGGATCATTCTGAGAGAGACTAATGAGGAATGCATGATTCTTAGGTGGATTGTTTATTATGGATATCTATAGAACTATTGTGTTGACTCATGAGGAATGAGTGAGTCTTAGGTGGATTGTCCATTATGGATATCTATAGAACTATTGCACTAAATGTTTTGTGAATTTTTTATTTATTGGTGAAATGATTTTGATATTATGAAGAAGGGACCTTAGAGTTAGAAACTTAAAAAAAAATACCCCTTCTCGAGTTAGATTCTTATGTTCTAATTGGATTTAACTAACATAATATTAGGGTAGTTACATTTGCGTAAATTTGGGTTGTGGGTTGATTTTGTGTTTTAAGGTACAGTGGAACCTTACATATGGTATTGGAACCCTTGAGATGGAAGGTACAAATCATAGTCCATCACCCTAGGCACCTTGAAGGTACGCCTTACAAAAAAATTAATTGGATTTATGGCTAAAATCTGAGGCGCATGGGGTGGATCTTAACTATGAAAATGACCGTGAATGTTGAATTTAAGGGGAACATACAAGTAATCCACAAGATGCAAATACTTAAAAGAAGAACAACCAAAGTTCCTTTATCATAACTCAATTCTTTGAAGGGAGGAATATATTCATTAAATACACTCAACAATAAGTTGTATTTCTACTTCGAGGGTGCCTTTTATCTTGATTAGTGCATGGATTAATCAATGCAACATGATATTGATTACTGCATGGATTTATCAATCGTTGATTCTCCATTTGGTAGGTGATGTTTTTTGCTAGTCAAGTTGGATAGTGTTCAAAGTCTCCATGTCTCTCTTCGGTCATGGGTATTATTTTAACATACCTAGCAGCATC
>LPNX010729643.1:320475-353353 GCA_001517045.1 Pseudotsuga menziesii | reverse complement strand
TATATATATATTAGGTGGGTTATATTTTATGTTGTTCAAGTTCTCCACATCTCTCCTCGGTCATGGGTATTGTTGTAACATACTTAGAAACATCCTTTCACAATTGAGACTACAGGGTACTCAAATTCATATCTAGAATTTGAACATGGAAGTCCAATTTCATATTTTCTCCATTCATTTAATTACACACACACACATTACACATTCATAATATATTTGCTTAGATTTCAAATAGGAAACAAGCATACAATGATATGCAAATTCATTCATAGGTACAAGCATAAACAATAATTTAATATTAAGCAAACTTAGAATTAAACATTATTATCATTATTAGAAAATTATATACTTATCTTTTAATTCAATTGATCTCCAACTATCTACAAAATAAGAACGTTCCTCCCATCCACAAGCACTCTCAATCCAAGTCTTACTTTGACAGGACACCATTGAGATGAGGCTATGAATCCAAAATGGATAAGTATTTTCCACAACTTCTAAACAACCCAATATCTCATGCAACCTACTTGTGGCTAAACCCCCTCCAAAACTACCCAAATCCTCAATTCTCCTTCCCCGTCAACTTGCTCAACATTAGGAACAAGATCCCTTCTCTAAATTAACAGTCCCATAGGCAACCTCCAATCCCCTTCTAGCACTCTAGAATAATGATGGACATGAAGTATTTGAATTAGAAACAACAAGGATAAGTTGTAGCCTAGGTTTCTCACTCACCATTCTACTGGGTTAATGGAATGCAAAATTCACATTCAGCAATGGCCTCACACTCCTCTTTGACAACATTAAGCTCAACTCTCCAAGTTAACGGAAAGGTTCACGGTGAAGGAAAATTTGAATGGTGGAATAGTAAAAGGAATGAACCCCTCTCAAGCTCTCATTCTTACTTTTATAGGAATGCACCATATTTTCCATGTGACCCATCCACATGGAACCACTCTTAATCCCCTTTTTCATAATAATTAAATAATCCTTTAATTAAACAAAGTAGGATTAAAAAAATATGGTTAAGTGGATAAGGTTGAAAAAATAAGTAAAGCCCCGCACCCCCCCCTTCTTGGTCATTTACATAAGCCCCACTTTCACTTCCCCTCTCGTGGATTCATAGCCTCGCATCTCTTCTTCGTCCTTCTTCAATTACAACCATTTAGATATTTTTCTATTAATTACATACAAAATATACACATTTACATAGTCTTAGTCATGTGGAGCATTTGTTTATGGCTTCTAGACTTTTACATCAATATTTATAAAATTTACACCACATGTTCAAAACTAGGGCATTACAATTGCCTAATCTCAACATTCGCATACATTAAAACAAAAACACTTTACATTAAAAAAAACCTAGTTACACCTCTAACATGCTTCCTTAGATGTTAACAATGTGGATCTATCTATAAAGGTCAACCTAATGCATTCTGAATCATCCACGGATAAGGATACTTTAACCTTGATTCTGGCATTAATGTTGTCTATGATCTGGATCTATTTTCGTGAAATGATAGATTAGATCTCAACTGTTGAAAGGTGTATTACCCTTTCCACATGTTGATCTTCCTTCGACTGTTTAGATTCATTGTACAATGAAAACATGATCTAATCCTAGCCGTTGATGAGCATGATATTTATGGTTTTGGTCAAGTGCTTCCTCGACTACAAACTATAATTCATACTTGACTAGCTAAGGATTTTTGATATAGTTTGAGCCCTCAATGGGTGCACCTTATTTTTTATCTTAATTTTATATGTCATGATGCATTCAATGTCTAGTATTTATCTTTTTGAAGCGATGAATTAGATATAGGCTCTTAACGATATTGTTCATTTGTTGGACTTTGATTTTCATCTCAAATATTCCACTAGGATATGCTCGTAACTTTCATTAGCCACGATGCTATCATTTTGTGACCCTTTCACCATTTTCCTCATCTTCCTCAATTGTTGATCCCATCTTTGCAGAGGCTCAAAGGGGAGTATAACACCTTAGAAGATAAATCAACCTTCATGAATCAGAACACTCATGCCAGATGCTTCGTTAGAACCAAACCCAACTAATTTCATCTAAGATAGACTAGTGATCTTTGTTAGAATAGAAACCATTGCGTCATACATACACTGACTTGTTCCATATTTTTTTTGAAGAAAGTGTATTAAATTATGTTACACATTCTCCTAGTTTGAATTAGACTTGTCATGATCTAGTTCATTTGTCATTTAATTGAAGTTAATATGTAAATAATATATTAATAATAAAAAGAAGTGCTCCATAGTTCAATTAGTTCTTCCATCAACTAAAATTGAGTAAAATGGGATATGTAAAATCTCACACCTCCTTAATATATAAATGTTCCAATAATCTAGTCGTTATTATCTTTGGAGAGCTCTAATATTTTTTCAGTTGTTCTTTTTCTGTATACAAACTCGTATAATTCATATGTTAAAGGAATGTGTGGATTTCACTTAATATACCTATTCAACATATACAATGGTTTTGGCAGATGTTAATGACGTCTTCCCAGTTATGCCATTTTCCATGTCACAAATTCCTCATGTTGTGGATTCCTATCATAAAATCATGGGCGAGGCACTAGGTTAGCAACATTATAGCATGGGACATGTTCATATTGGGGGATTCAATACTCTAAAAAATGGAAGCATTAATTTTATTAGTATATAATGGTCAAGGGGCAATTATATTTTGTATACTAAAAACATATAGATATTACTAGGAGTTCCGACTTTATAATTATGTATCTGGGTGCCTTGATTGGGTATTGGGAGGGTTGAATTGGTACTTTATGTTTGAAGTAATGGGTCTAAATAAGAATGTGTATGAATTCATACTAGTGTTTCAATATTTATTCCATCTCACCATAGGAAGGGTATTGAAGATAAAAAGGGGAATAATAATTTAAAATCACAATCGAAAAACTAGAGCCTCACAATATTTTAATAACATATTGGGGTCTAAGTCTACAATTTTTTTAATTGGAAAGGTGTTTTGGGAGGAGGTTTCAACTAAAGGAATTTTGGAGGCATTAAACCTTAAAATGTACCAGTGAAATTAGGTTAATTAGTTAAGATTATATGATCCCACAAGCTATGTATTTTAGGATTACACTAGCTATATCATATTTTAGGAGTTGATAGTGTAAACTATGTCTTTTATGATCCCATTTCATTAAATCTAGACTCATTCCTAGTCTAAATTCTATTTTTAATAAGGGTAAGATTCATTATCTTTAGGCTTGGTAGTATAAGATGGAAGTTAACTAAAATGGGTATCATTTTATAGTAATGAGCCTCATAGAAATGTGGAATACACAATTTTACACATACTTTAGCCTGAAAAACCCTTGTAGAGAAAACCAATCAAATGTATATTTGTACTTTGACCAAATCTGGCCAAGCCGACAAGGTGATCCTCCACCACTTCCCTGCGAGCCCTCTTATAATGAAGTATTCAAGGCCTTATTAGATAATATTCAATACATCCAATAGTCCTATGGCCAAAATACCCTAAGATTTAATACATGCAATCATATGGACAAAATACCCTGCCAATAATTAGTAATTCATTTAGCTCAATGATTCATTTATTTAGTTAAGGTTTTAAATTTCAGTCAATAAGATAAGTCATATACTTTTACCATGGGTTTATCTCCCTCACTATGAAAATATAATTCACATCAAGATCTAGGAGCTAAAGGAATCCTCACAACTCAAGATATTCATAAATTATGCAGAAAAACAGTGAAAAGACTGAAATTAACACATAAGAATGGAGCCAATAACACAGTTTATTATCACTTCCCAATAATTAAATATTCTTGGAACATGTTTATATTAAATTTAGAGAAAATATTTATCCTTTGGATACAAATTAGATGCATACATGTGGCAGGCTTAGATTGGGCCTCAAAACCCCCCTAAGTGGACCAATGAGATCCCAAACCACCTCAAACGATCATGAATTCCTGTGTGAACGTAGATGGAACATGATAGGACATAAATTAAGGTAGGGTAGACGTGGTGGAGTGCATGGTTGAGTAGGAGAGGCTCTAGGCAGCAATACATGGTACAAAAGAGCCAAAAACACCCAAATACCATGCATGGATGCCTCTTTCCAACTAGTTTCCTTGTTTTATGGATTGAGATCTAACCAAGGAATAAATAGTCATAAATTAGGGCACACGTGTAACTAGAATGATCAAATTTGTGCATCTGGGTGCATTAATGAGTCCAAAACAACAAAAGGACCTTGCTTGACCAACACAACCTAGTTTTGTNCCCCCCCCCCCCCTTAATCCCAACTAAGTGTAAATACATCGCAAAATTATTGAGTCCTTGGAAACTAAGGCTCAAGTCACCTCTTATAAAGTTTATTTGTCCATTTAACCAAGGTAAGGAGGAAAACCTCCCCTAGAAAATGAACATGGAGATAATATATGTGAATATAAAAATTCACCATGTGTCACCCACTCCAATAAGTTATGTCATATAGGTGAATGTCTTCTTTGTGAAGCTCTTGGTAAAGACGCAACAATTTTCTCTGCAGATGGGAAATACTGCAACAATATCACCTGCTCATGCACCAAGCTCCTGATGTAGTGCATGTGTATCTCTATGTGCTTGTTCCTCTGTCTCTGCACTGGATTAGTTGAAATTTCTATTGTACTTTTATTATCACACCAAATTACCATGGGTGAATCAAATGTGAATCCAAGTTCACCAAGAATACCTTGCAACCACAAACATTGTGTAGCTACGTTCGCTGCTCCTTTGTAATTGGCCTCAACTGATGAAAGGGATATAGTGTGTTGTTACTTGATTGACCAGCATATGGGATTATTTGAGATCATGAAGACATAACCTGAAGTGGAATTTCTATTGATGGAATATTCATCCCAATCAGAATCAGTAAATCCAACTAGTTCCAGTGGAGAACTAACAACATAGTGTACCCCGAAGTGTTTGCTTCCTTTCACATAATGCAAGATCCTTTTTGCAACCTTCCAATGTATCTCATGAGGCTCCTGCATATATCTTGCAACATCACCTAATGCATAATCCAAATCATGTCTAGAGTATGTGAGATACAACAACCTCCCAACTAGTTGCATGTACAAGGAGATGTCCACCAATGGAGATGAACCAAAATCACCTAGTTTTATTCCTGAAAGGAATGGGAAATTGGATGACTTACATTCATCAATATTGAAATTCAATAAAATTTCCACAACATAATTTTATTGGTTTATCTTGATCCTTGCATCATATTGCTCAATCCCCAAGCAAAGAAGTTGTTTCAACAATCAAAGGTCAGTCATAGAAAACACACTATGCAAAGAGGATTTTATTGATCCTATATCATTAGTGAAACTTACAGTAATAAAAAAGTCATCAAAATACAAAACTATGACATGAATTAAATCACCATTATGCTGCAAATATACATTAGGACCAGAATTTCATTGCACAAAGCCTAGTGAAAGAATGAAGCTATCCATCTTGGCATACCAAGCCCTGGGGGCTTGCTTGAGGCTATATAGTGACTTCCTCAACCTTAAAACAATTGAAGGATAATGAATTAAACCTTAAGGATTCTGCATATATACCTCCTCATGAAGGTAACCATGAAGAAAAACACTCTTCACATACATGTGGTGAACCTCCCACTGCTTAATGCAGCAATGGCCAAAACTAGCCTGATTGAGTCCATCTTTGCAACCGATGCAGATGTCTCTGTATAGTCCAATCCTTGGAATTGAGAGAAGAATTTGGAAACCAACCTGGAATTATACTTGATATCTGGACCATTAGAATCCACTTTGGTCCTATATACCCACTTACATTGCACTAGTTTCCTCTAGGAAGGTAGAGGAACCAACTCCCAAGTTTCATTGTCTTGCAAAGGCTTGAACTCTTCTTGCATGGTTGTTTGCCATATTGGGTCAAGTGAAGATTTTTTATATGTTTTAGGATTAGATACAACCATCATACAACATCTCTTAGGAATATTCAATTCACAAGTGGAGAAAGAATTGTGAAACTGAGATCTAGTCTTCCTAGAGTCTAGTGGATCTCCAATAAGATCATTGGCTGCTTGTATGGTTTTCTTACCCCATTTTGGCCAAATGGTTCAGTCATGATCTGAATTCATGTAATAATCATAATCATCATCATGAAAATTATAATCATAAAAATTAGAGTAAGAATCATCACTTACATCATCATGGAGTGGAGGATGTGAGCAATCCCTTTGGGCTAGTTTGATCTCTTGCATGGGACCTTGTTCGAATTGTACACCCATTTTAATGAATGTTTTCTGAGATGAGGAATAAAAGAGATTGTATCCCTTTTCATATTGATCATATCCAACTATAATGGATTCCTTTATTTTATGTTTCAAGGGATTTCTCTTCTCGGGATGAATTCTAGCCCAAACCTTTGAGCCAAAAACCCTAAAATGAGAAACACTGCGCTTGTGACCACTCCAAGTCTCAATTCGAGTTTTTCCTTCCAATGATTTGTGTGGAGCTTTGTTCTGAAATTATGAAGCACATTCGATAACTTCAACCCATATATTAACTGACAAATCCTTTTCCTCCATCATGCATGTTGCCATCTCTTTCAGAGATCTGTTCTTTGATGCATCTGAATGCCACTATCATGACATAGCTGCTGTAATTTCTTGTTGAAATACTCCTTTCCATTTTAATTCCTAAGAACCTTTCTCTTATTCCCACATGCATTCTCAACTAAATCCTTGAACACTTTGAAAGTCTCAAAGACTTCATATTTTTGTTTGAGAAAATACACCCAACAATACCTTGAGAAATCATATATGAAAGTCAATACATACCTTGAATTCCCATACGAGGGTGTGGGAAGAGGCCCTATCAGATATGAATCGATTATATCAAGCAATTGGGAAGCCCTCCTAGCATTTCCTTTGTCATATTTGCACTTAGCATGTTTTCCCACTATGCACCCTTTACAAGTGCCTTTGGAAAACTTGATGGTAGGAATCCCTTCAACCATGCTATCCTTTCTTAGTGCTTGGAGGTATTTGTAGTTGATATGGCCATGCATATCATTCCACAACTTTCTGGTCTAATTGGCACATGACAGGAGCACGTTCCCTCGGGAGTAAGGGAGGAAGTGAGAGAACTTATACATTCTCAAATCATGGTCAATAAAACCCATTGCTACAAATTGGCCTGTAGAGATTTCTGATATCTCCACATAATATTGAGTAAATGATACTCTCTTGGCTGTACCTGTGTGTGTCATTTGATAGAAAATAGTAGGTTTGTTGGAATATTAGGTACAAACAACACATTATTGAAATACCCATATTCTAGATCAATCCTTCCAATCTCTTTGGCTTGGATTTCTGAATCAACATCCATGATAATGGATGCACCACTATAAGGATGTATGGGAGAGAAGGAATATTTCATGGAATCCATGTGCCTTGATTCACCTGAATCTATGATGAATGATGAATACCCAACAACCAAATCATGAAAGCTATCCTTGTTCTCTGAGCTTAAACCTCCCTCTTTCTTCCTTGTGCCTTCTGGCAGTGGGGTGTTGATCTTCTCTAGGAGTTGTGCCATCATGTAAATGGTATTCTTCATGCACGCACTCTTTGGATGCCACTCCTTGTGATAATAAGTGCATTTTTTCTTCTCTTTTTTCTTCTTTTCTTTGTCCTTGCTAGGATTCGCACCCCCATCGAAAGATTTGGGCTTGTCCTGCTTCTTCTTCTCTTTCTGCTTCGAATCCTTGGATTTATTCTTGCCTTTTTCTTGATTCAAAACTCTAGAAACAAGGGCTTTATCCTTGGTGGATTTGATGGTACCCATTAGCACTAACTTGTCATGTTCCTGAGTCAAAGACTCCATGAAGTCTGTCATTGAAGGCATTATCCAATTTCGAGTTGTTAATTTACCTGAGTGGAATGAGGAGAAAAACATCGAGTACTCAGGGCCGTGCTCTGATAGGATGGAAACGATAAATTTTTATTCCTTCTTGTCAAGCCACATTGTTTCAGCTGAAGTGCCATCGATTTGAACTTTGTGAAGAAATCCTGGATCATCTCAAAGTGAGTTGGGATCAATGAGATCAACTCATTTTTGAGTTGGTGTCCTCTCATCTCATCATTCTTCCCAAACAATGACTCAATATTAATACAAAATTGATTGGGTTTATTAAGAATGTATTTATGGAATAGAAGGTCCCTCGAGATATTGTGACAAATCATCCCAAATGCTTTATCCAATCTATTGGAGTACTTCATTTTACCACAACAGAGTTGGGTTCATCCTCAGTCCCCATGGTGACTTTGTAGAGTCATTTTGACCTAATATGGATCACCATTTAGGAATTACATTCAAAATAGTTGAATGGGGTAATAAATACATGATTTTTCTCCATTTCTGCTTGCACATTGAGTGACATAACATTGGAAGTACCTGTAATGCAAACAATTGAATTTTTCTGTAAGAAAACCTAGATAGCAACTAAAACAATTTGGATTTGATTTGCAGATCCAAATAGATCTGATATCATGTGAAAATATGATTCACATCAATATCTAGGAGCTAAAGGAATCCTCACAACTCAATATATTCACAAATTATGCAGAAATACAGTGAAAAGGCTGAAATTAACACATAAGAATGGAGCCAATAACAACATTTATTATCATTTTCCAGTAAGTAAATATGCCTAGAACATGTTTATATTAAATTTGGAGAAAATAATTATCCTTTGGAGGAAATTTGGATGCATACATGTGGCAGGCTTAGATTGGGCCTCAAAACCCCCTAGGTGAACCAATGAGCTCTCAAACCACCTCAAACGATCACGAATACCTCTGTAAACGTGGTAGAAGCATTTTAAGACATAAAGGAAGGTAGGGTAGGCATGGTGGAGTGCATGGATGAGTAGAAGAGGCTCTAGGAAGCAATACATGGTCCAAAAGAGCCAAAACACCCAAATACCATGCATGGGCACCTCTGGTCAACTAGTTTCCCTATTTTATAGAGTGGGAGTGAACCAAGGACTAAAAAATCATAAATGAGGGTGAATGTGTAACCATAATGATCAAATGTGAGATCTTGGGTGCATTAATGAGTCCAAAACACCAAAAGGACCTTACTTGACCAACACAACCTAGTTTTGGACCATATAACATAAGTATGAGACAAATGAAAATGTGTCCTAGGTGTATGAAAATGGTACTAAGGTGGTATAATTATATAACACTCACAACCAAATTTATTATTTTAACTAGGTTGGTTGCACACACTAAAAGAGGACCTAAATTGGGAGTTTTGCAGTGGAAATGAATAGTATAGTAAAACACATTCATTGGTGCAGAAACAAGGAGTGTTCTTCGTGGAGTTTAAGGAAGAAAATTTTCGATCAAAACTAAGTGAATACTGACTCGCAGTGTAGGATAAACAACAACCAAAATGTCACATCTTTTCGACATTTTTTTACCAAGAATCTTGCCCAAAAATTGCAATTCCTGCCACAATTTATGCATTTTTAGAAATCATTAACTCACGATATAGACTGAATGCTGGATTCTGGAACTACCCAAGTCGTTGAAATTTCATTTTGAACAAAATAAAAAGTAGTTTCAGAAATTGTCAATTCGTTGGATTCCGGCGGTCGGGGGCGTTTTGATTGCTCCATAGACAATAGAGGCACTTCCTTCGTTACTATCTAAACCAGGAGTTCGATGGTGAAATGGAGATTTGGTTGTATTGAATGGACTATCTCCTTTGGGGTAAATAAGTACATACATAATCCAGATAAACAAAGAGAAAATTATATAATTTGATGTAAACCTAGTACAACATTTTAGGAGCTTTTATCTAATGACTACAAACGAGTGGATATTGCATATACTAGCTTACCTCATCCTCCATTTGTATGAGGACCGGACTTACTAAGATTGAGGAAAGATGATATTCCTAAATTCCAATATTTTGGATAACAAGCCTAATATTTGAAGGTTATTTAATTTCTTGGTTCGTACAAGCTGCGTAACATGTTCTTTAATTATGCCAGGGAGTTATAATGGTGTCAGGAAACTTTATAGCTTATGAGTTTAAACACATTATGGAATTTTATATTTGATGGGTAATTTAAAATCTTACCCTTGAACTTTTGAAAAGTTGTTATAAATTGTGTCCTTAATTGGAAGGGTACAAATATGATTTTGAATTTTTCTTGAAGGGAAATTCTAAATTTTCACTTTGGGACAAGTGAGAACCCTTGGAAGGGCTAGGAAGGGTTCAATTTTGATCTTCATTTATCTTAGTTATTTATGCACCAACAATTTTCCATTTCTTAGGGGACTCAGTTTTTTATCGTTTTGAGGTTGAATTTAATTTTTGGATCATTTTGTAGGTGGCAAGGTGGTTGTCCACATAAATGTTCACAACCCAAAACTGAATGGCCATTAAATGTTGTGCAAATGTGGAGACATGGAAATGAGGTTTCCTACTACATTGTTTTACCCTGTACTTTTAAATAAAATCATGTTGTTATTTGAATTCCAACATCTTCATTCACTTGAAAGTCGTTTCCTACATTGAAGCAAAGATAAATGAGTGGAGTGGTGATCCCGGGGTTCAAGTTGAATTTCGAACTGGAAGCCCAAATATTACCAGTTTTTCAAACAAATTCTCTCCCCGCTTTCATATTGATTGTGGTCTTCATTATATTGCGTTTCCCTCTCACAACGAACTAGTCTCTTATTTTACCATTCTCTCTTATGGTGGGCTTGTCGCTCTTGTTTTGTATTTATTTCTAACAATGGGTTTATTCCCTATGCCATATACCTCTCTCACCTTGTACTTATTGGCACTGCCTAGTTTCATACTCAAATTTAGAAATCCTGCATCCCTTATTTCAAGGATTTAACCCACATGCATGCAGAATTTCTCATGCATTGAGGCTTTCTCAATTTTCCCATAGTCATATATAAAAGTATAAGCCTTTCAAATACGACACCACCACCATTATATTCAATTACTATGGTACATATATTTGAATGATTAACTTCATTGTGAGGTACCGAATAATGGCAGAGGAATTTGAGTATCTTTATGCATCCCTTGCAGTTTAACTATTTCCTTTCATTCCTTATCTGCATCCAAATTTCTTTCTATTACTAATTCTTCGAGGATTATTCCCATATACTTCAAAGTATGCATGGGAATAGATTCGTTAAAATTATATTTGTTTCTATCATTTTTTTATCTGTAATTCTTTTGCAAAACTGTCTGTGCAACTCTCTCATTATTTTTTTGCTTATTTCCCATTGGGATTATTTTTTATCAGCTGGACTGTCAACTTGCATGTAGACTGTTTAAATCCAATGTATATCTTGATTCACTTATCAATGAATAACAACTATAGTCATTTATTTATGAAAAAAAACATGGGAAGATACATAACGGTGTTATATTTCACCACTTGATATGCTAAATCTCTCATTTTAGTGCAATTTTATCTTTTCTATCAATGCGAGGAAAATTCTAGAAATGAAATGTTTGTAGGTATTGTACATTTATCAATCAATTATTTTTTCTCTTTGATTTTGTGTACAAGCATATGATCTTGCACACAACAAATATTTTTGTTTGGAACGTTTTGAATCGGACATGGAGCGAATTTTACCTAAATTGTGTCTAATATAGATCCATATTTAATGTGGCCAGAGGTCAATTTGGCATAGATTATAGATTACAGTTATACTTTTTTTATTAAATGAAATAAGATTGTCTGTGAAAAATCCATTACACATGATGTGTGGAGTCCAAGGGGTGGGATACCATTGGGAAATTCCATGAAACAATACACAATGTTACAGGGATGTGGGAAAGTAATAACAAAACCTGATTATTTTTTAGTTCTTTTTCTGGAAGAAAAATGGATTAACCATATCCCAATACAAGGGAGAGCAAGGAAACCCCTCCATCAGTGCACATGAGGGTGAGCGAAAAGAAAGGGTGGAGAGAATTGACATTTCTAGAGCACCCAGGTTGGATATCACTATTTTCCCGAATCGAATTGAGCTTATAAAACCATTTTGTCCTCATATAAATCTAAAATCTCCTGTCGTGTGATTTTTAAAGAAGAATTGGTTAATATATATATATATTGTTCCTTATAGGTTTAACTGAATGTGTTCAATATCATTTTCAATTTGAGATCAATTGTTAAATTATAGTTTTATATAAATAAGTTTATTTATTTAAGTGTTTGGAAAAGAAATATTAACATACACTTGCACATTTTTTTCTTTTACGTAATCTATTATTTACATATCGTCAAAATATATAGAACCCTTGCAAATCTGTCTGTGGCCATCAGATCTCCCCTCCCCTGAAGGAAAAAACAAAGAGATAGTTCCATGAGTCTCATAAGTACCTAGAAACATAAATCCATCATTAACATAATTAGCTACAGCCATTTCAAAAATATCCTCCCCCAAAGGAGAAAATAAGACCATACTATCATAAAGTTTGTAATTGATCAAAAAAAATATTATACCTGTCTCTCTTCTGCATCAAAGGAAAAATGACTATAAAGACCACAAACCAGACCTTATTAATCTCATTGAAAGAAATTGACATATAAATCCTTCCATAAATAAACCTAGTGTAATCAAATAAATGCTTCTAGAAAGCAGTAGGGATTTCATCATCCTTCACCTTCTCAACCATTTCCAATGGGACACGTCCCAGGAGAGCCTTCATGATCCATTAGAGCAAGACCTTCTTTTCATATTGAGAATTCCTGGCATGAGAAGATCCCGAGTCTTTGAGCCAAGATTCTAGAGCAGAGAGGTCACATACATGACACACATTGTCTATCTAATTCCACAATGCTTATTCCCTACTACTAATTTCCTCATGAAGGGCTTGATACCTTTAGGTTATTGGTTGAGAAGCATAAAAACACTTCTAGTCAATGAACATGACCATATAGTTTTATATTGCCATATTGAATAGAATTTTCTAAAAGAACAAATAAGATAATATACCTAAATCATGAGCATACATACGGTATTAATATTTTATCCATAGATACGAGCTCTTCGTCTTCAATCTTGTTGTTTTTCTCTCCTCGTTTCTTAAATCCAAAACCCAGAGATTTCGTTTCTCGTATTGTTCTCATTTCGTTTCCCATTTGTTTCTTATTTATAGAGGTGAATTATTTATGTAAATGAAATCCATTTAATTTTCACAGTGGGAGATCATTGTGATCTATGCTTTTGGGATACACTGATAGAATTTGGATTTACCAAATTCTAACACAATGTATTCCATAAGCATACATCACAAAATCCATTTAATTTATATGATTTCAGACACGTCGTAGTGATGCCAACACCATATTATTCATTTTACTATTCCCAACGAGGGGCCCTACTAAAGTGTTGGTTAACCCCTTCTAAATCATAGAATTTTCTTGTAAGGGATGACTGACATATATTCACTACCTTGCTCGCACAGGGAGACTGAACTAAGGAGGCTACGATTGAGTTATTCTAAATAGTGGATACCTATCTTTTTTCCTTGTATCTTGTACATTGGTGGCCTAAAAATACTCTTTATTCATTGTAATCACCTCCATAATGGATTTTCTATGAAGGGTATGTCGATCCTTCCTCCATTATAAACGAGTTCATTTATAGTTGAATTATAGTTGAATTCGACAAAAGGGTTAGTATATACTTTCCTTCACATCCATTTTATCCATATCTACATCATCTTATGTAGCTCACTCTCAGAGAGAAAATGGAAATGCATATCAGACACTGTTTTTATACTTCATATTCAACTACTTTAATTTTATGTTATAATAATTAAACTAAACATTAAATGGAATTCTAGGACGTATGTATTCTTCCGTAGTTGAATGCGATGGAAGGGTTGGATGATACTTACCTTACCAGAAATAATATTCATCTCTCTACTTTCCTTCGTAGTTCTCCGATCGGGGAGAAGACAAAGAATGTTTTAGTTTCTAATCAATTACTATGATTTAACATAGTATGAACCAGAAATAATGTATACAATTCAACAATGAATGTATTCCTCTATAGTTTAATCCTATAAAAGTGCCAACCGATACTTCCATTCGCATCCATATTATGAATATATATATCACCTCCTTAGATCTCTTATCAGTGAGAAAGTGGAGAACCTAGGTGAGATAATTATTTTATTTCCCAATCAGCTATTTAATTTTACGTCGAAAGAAATGGTGAGAACTTTACATACAATTCTAAAAAGGGTGTCTTGTTCTATATTTGAAGTTGATAAAAGGGTCCTTCGATAGTTCCTTCACTACCATAACATTTATTTCTCCATCATCTTTAGCATATGTGTGGCACAAACTTTACATGTAATTCAAGTGTGTTTGTCTTCTTGTGCAGCTGAACCCTATAAAAGGGTTAGCTAATACTTTCTTTCACATCTATAATATCCATCTCTTTGGAATCCTTTTAGATCTATTATTGGGAGAAAATGAATAATGCAGTTGCAAATATTATTTTATTTTCTATTAATTATATAATTAATGGTAAATAAATTAGAGAGAACATTACATGCCATTCTAGATCGTCTTCCTTCTTCAATTGTTGAATGCGATTGAATGGTTGACTGACAATTCCGTTCATATTCATAATATTCCTCTCCATCAAATTCATGCTTCTCTATAAGAGGAGAACATACTCAAGATGAAAAATGGCAACCACTCCTAGAATTAGATGAGTTGAGCATCAAGTGACTCCTTCATTGTGATCTTGAGGGATTTTGAAGATTCAGATAGGGAATAACTATCAATAAATAGCATTACAACTCATTATTGGTGTGTTGCGACCAAATCCATCCAATTTGTAGCACCACATCAGTTGTCCAGACATATGTGCTTAAGGAATTCATAATATTCATCTCTCTACCTACCTTGGTAGTTCTCTGATCGGGGAGAAGATTGAGAATACGGGTTTGAAACTTGTTATTTTATTTTCTAATCAATTATTAGGATTTGATGTAGTGTGAATTAGAAATAAACTGACATGCCATTCAACAATGAATATGTTCATTTATATTTGAATCCAATAAAAGGGTCTACTTTCCTTCGTATCCATATTATTCATCTATATATCACCTCTAATATCTCTTATCAGTGAGAATTTGGAGAACATGGGAGAAATACTTATTTTATTTTTTATTCAACTATTTAATTTTACGTCGAAAGAATCGGTGAGAGCTTTAAACAAAATATTGGAACACATGTCTTGTTCTATAGTTGAATCCGATAAAAGGGTCGGCCGACAGTTCCTTCATAGCCATAACATTCACTTCTCCATCACCTTTAACATTGGTGTGGCGCACACTTTACATGAAATTCATGAGTGTTTGTCTTCTTTTGTAGTTGAATTCGATAAAAGGTCCAGATAATAACTTCTTTCCCATCTATAAAATTCATCTCTCTGACATCCTTTTAGATCTCTTAGTTGGGAGAAAACCAAGAATGCGCTTGCGAATATTATTATTTTTTCTATCAATTTTCTATAATTTATGTTCAAGAAATTAGAGAGAACATTACATGCAATAATAGATCATATTTCTTCTTCAATTTTTGAATTCGATCGAACGACCGGTTGAGATTTCCCTTCAGATCCATAATATTCTTGTCTTCATCATCTTCATGTTTCTATATATTATAGGAAAACATCTGCAAGATGAAAAAGGCGGTTGTGCATAGAATTATATGATTTGAGCATTGGTAAGCTACTTTAGTCGGATCCATGATACTTTCGTCGGGCCATATAGGGAATAACTATCAGTAAATAGCATTGCAACTCAATATTGGCATACTGTTACCGGAACCAACCAATTCACTGCACCATTGGGTTTTCTAACTACCATATATAAACTACCAACGACACATGCATCATAAATAAGGATCAGCTGGTCCTTTCTCCTTTATTTAGTATATGGTTTACCCAACCATGCATACACTAGACATACTAATGTGTATAATGAAAAGATCCACACGAGACTTTTTTTAGCACTTTTTTTAGTCCATATTTTGTTGTTGTCACTTAAATTCTTCTAGGAGGATATTTATTTCAAATGGGATATAAGACAATGATTATGGTTACCTACTCCAATAATTATATATTGTGATACAGTTATTTTATTTAAATTCTTTTTGTACAATGTATTTTCTTGTTTTTTAAACTTTTAATTTGAATGAGGTTTTTTGTCAATATAGATATAGTTAAAGATCCCAGATGAAATTATTTTGTCCTCTGAACACCATATTGACCTTATTCTCAATGGAATAAAAATTTACAAAGGTATGCATTTCCAAATAGAAAGCAATTGCACTCTAGTGAATTCAAACATGGATGTGTCATTGTAAAAGTAACTAGAGTTTTACATGGAGATATTCCATTTCCGCATGCATCAACTGGTGCAGAAAACTTATCAAAAGAAAAGGATTTGTATAGCTAATAGAATACATAGGATATGGTTATCCAAGTTGATGATTCTCTATGATTTGAAAGGTTTACTGAGAAACTTGCTATCGATTCCTATATTGTTGAGGATAATGATATTTCTCATAAGTATAAGTTGTCTTTTCTTCTAACAAAAGTTAAATTGTTGCATAGATGTTCACATCATGGAAATTGCATTGCACGAGTGTTTGTGACAAATGTATATGAGAATGACACAATTAAAAGAAAATGTTTGGGATATTTTTCATTTGGTCTGCTGGTGAAGGAGCTATTGTTTCCTTGCGATCTTTTTTTGTCAGATATACACACTGGCATCCTTGTATCTTGGCCAATAAAAATGATATTAAATTTTGATATAGTTTTATTTCTATATGTTGACATTGATAAGAAATTTTAATGTCCAAATACAAGGAGAAACCAAAATCACAATATTAAGTTCATGGGAGTAAAGGTGAAATTAGTTCATTGTTGTTCTTCACAACCTTGCTATGCATCCAGTGCAATTTGTACCACTGGATGGTAGTGAATTTGGATTTGTAATTCAAAAGGCCTTCATACAAGGTGAGAAATGTTACTTATCATAAGGCTATCTCCGAAGATGGTCTCTTTGAAGACAGACTGCAAACTTCATGCTTGACCATAATGGTGCTCCATTAAATGTGATATTAGAAAAAACTGCAAAGGAACCTACTGCCAAATTTTGGAAAACAATCAAATATTGTCGTCTTCAAATAGTATATCCACCTTTGTATCACAAATAATTTGTCACTAAAAAAATTGTTACTACAAGGCCGTATAATTATGTGAAACACCAAACTGGGAAACAATCATTTGAAAGGAAGATGACCAACAACATTGATGAAACATTTGATGAATGTGGGTTCTTTGCCAAAATGAGAAATGCATGTTGTTGTAAAAATCAATGTATTTCAAAAATTCCTTTCTAGACAATGGATAAAAGATACAAATATCTTATGAATAAAAATTCAAAAAGAGAACTTGTATTGCATTCTTTAGAATCGAACGCTCCTACTACCATACATGAAGGAAAAAAGAAGAGATGTCTCTTTACAATTAGATTTGGCACTCTAGATGTTTTTCAAATTGCATGGTATAAATGTTATGGAATAAAAAGGAGAACATTCTACAATTATAAAAAATTGTTTATAAATGGTGATTTGAGGACTATGAATGCCAACAATGGATTACAAAAGTCTAGATTGAATACAATTGCAATATGTGCATGTGTAAATTAGATTGTGGGAAAAAATTCAGACAAGTATCCACATTTAACTCGATCTATAAGTAAATATGGGACTAGGGATCCTTTATTCTTATTTCCATATAATATGTCCCAGGGATTACTCCTTAAGATGGCTAATGAATAAATCCAACGGATTGGTCTTCCCCTGTTGTCCCAAACCAATTTTAGCAAATTAATGGAAAAATATTTTTTGATGTTGAAATCACAAAGAACAACTTCTTTGCATGGTGTAATGAACGCATTTCACTCATTAACAAACTCAGGGCCACCATTGATCCAACGGAAGTGGAGCAGTTGTGAGCAATCCAAACAACCCATAATCATTATATTGCAATTGTCAGTAGGTGTACTACACGAAGAGATTATGTTTAGAAAAGAATCCAAACACATACCTCAGTATTATGCATAACAATATGGATAAGTATAAGAATTCTATACCAAGGTTGGGTAAGATGACAAAGTCTCTTAGTAATATAATTAATATTCCCATTTATTTGACTGGTATGCTTACCCATGGACACTAAACTGGGGGATATGGCCACTTTAGTATTCCATTCCAGAGGATAGTTCAAATTTCACAATGATTTCATTGTCGAAGTGTCTAAGAGATATTGAAAGATCAACTTTGAATCGATATGGGGATTTGTGTTACAAAACTAGAACATCAAAACACCCTTTGCATGATTCCTTATTACAGACTAATTCCTATGAAAAATGTTTTATATATAGGTAGGATGAGATGCATGCACATGATCAAAGTACTGGTAAGACAAACCTACATATTTGAAATAAAAAATTTCCATCGATATTATTGCTACAAATGGATAATTGTGCTGGTGATAACGAAAATTATTATGTGTTTTCATATTTTATCTCTTTTAACTACAAAGGAGGGTGTTTGAAATTGTTGAAGTTGGTTTCCTTATTGTGGGACATAGACATGAAGACATAGATGGAACATATGGGGGGAGTATTAGGTAAACTAAGGAAAAAAGACATATTTTCTCTACCAAAGATGATGGACTATTATAGGACTTATGAGGAGCTCAAATAGTATGTTCCTTATTTACTTGATGACTATTTTGACTTCAATATTTTTGTGGAACCACACCTTATGGATGGTAGCTCCAAGATAGTCGGCATCAAAGCATGTTAGTTCTTCAAGTTTCATCTCATTGATGGCAGGCCTATTATGCAATATAAAGTGCCCATATGGGATGAAACTTGGTCACCTCCTATTAATATCTGGTGTTCTTGTAATGATGGCAGTGAAAACCTGCCAATGGGGTAACCTCAATTGTTAAATTTCCAATCAAGGAGACATGTTGATATAGATGAAATAAAAAAAAAAGGGTTGGAAGCATATATTTCATTCTAGAAGAAAGGGGTCGATAAGGGAGGAGAACAATATTAGCATCCAAAAATTGATTATTGGGAAAATATATATAATTATTTGGACATGCCATCTCAGAGCGTCGACCACTCAACAACTCAGTTTTAGCCATCCACACTACATGAAATAAAAGACAAAGGTCCTACAATGTCATCAAATGAAGTTATGGAAGCATACTTGAGGGAGAATGTACTCACCATTGATGATTTTGATGTTGGACCTATATCTAAAACGATGAGAGATGCATTCTATCCATATGATGATGTTGTACAAGGGAAAATGCTCATAGTATGATCACCAGATGAAGTATTGGGTTCCAAATTTGACATATTCCATATACCTTTCTACCTCATTTGTTATGTCATTTTATTGTTCAAGTCATTGTAATATTCCTTATTTGACCATTTAAACATCCTAAAGCCACACTTGTCAATACTATATGAGGTTTCTTATTTTTAATGAATTTATGAATTGGATAAAGTGTTTTTATGGATGATGTTTAATAGAGATCTACTTTTTCCCTGTATCGGTACCAATGCTCTTGCAATAGCGCATTAGGAATTCTTGCACTAGGTTTTGGTACCAAATCATTTGTTAGCATATTCTTTAGCATGGATTCTTCCTCATCATGTATTTACAAGTCATATTTGATTCAACAATCAAAGATGTGGATTATAAAAACTATTTTTGCAAATTGTCAATTCATGTCACTTTCCAGGTAGTTGATTCCTGGATTCTATTTTGGGAAAACAGTGGTGAATAGCCACAAACCGTTGAAAACCCACTTCATGAATGGGTTCATTTATCTTAGATGTGAGCGATTTTTGGAATTTATCATCAGTTTTGGAGAACTCTTAGTTTGACTATAATTTTGTTTTCTAGACTTATGTTTTCATGCTAACTCAACAAGTCAACTCTTTTTTTCCTTGTGCTAGGAAGACAATCCATTTATGGCCTCTATCTTCTGTTAGATAGCCAAGGATTAGTATCCATAAATATATATTTTATCTTTGTGTTGAGATATCCCATTTAAATGGATCTTATTCTATTTATGTAATGATTCATTGTAATACATCCAAGAGGGATAAAATCTGTCTCTGGTTCTAAAAACATGTATCCTGAATGTTATAGGATAGGAATTCTATGGGATAGATTATGTTAGTGGAGAGGGGATAGATAAGGAATAAAGGATGTAAAGGAATAGCTTTTCATTGATTAATACAAACATCATATTTATTCTTCTAATTGGTATATGCATGTTGGTTAAGTAGCGGATATTTTTCCTTTATAATGAAATATTAGTTGAGTAAAATCGTGAATGCATTCTAAGTTAGGAGCCCCCTCCTATTCAGATTTGTTGAGCATCATAAGCCACGTTGTTTGCATTTTTTCAGTTTGAAGGTTTGGTTACAACATTGAATTTACAGTTTGAAGTTCAAGTTGTTTCATTCATTTGATTCTAGTTTCTATTTCAAGATAGTGTGAAGTTTCTTGCTATTTTGAAGAATGGTTTCACTTCATTTCCAAAAGTGTGCTATTTTGAATTCACAATCAAGTTCAAGTTTCATAATTGTGATTACATTTGTTTGACAATGGTAGTATGAGAAGGTTTCATTTCATTTCAAGTTTGTGACAATGTGAAGGAGTAGATTTGTAAAAAAAGTGATCTTGATGAATTGCAACACCTATTTGACAAGATTAACTAGGATTTGGTTCAATGCAAACCTTTGTACTATTTCCTTGAAGATTAGTAAGCATCAGTAAAAAATATTATTGAAAGAAAAGGAGATTGAAGGAACTTGCAATATTTGGTAACTAGAGTCCAAAAGTGAAGGTTGACTTTCAGTACTCTCTTTTTTTGTGTCTAAATATATGATGATGAAAGTTTCATGTGGGATGAATACCAATTGAATGTCGAAATATTAGAAGCCCAGTGGATTGTTCTTTTCTATGCAGTTTGAAGAAACCAATTACAAAAGCTTAGATTGGTTGCAGTTATTAGGATTATAATCCTCCCCTATCCAATTTGGTTAATTATGTCTAAATTAGGAGTCTTTTCAGTCTATATTTAGTCACTAGCACCATTGGGTACACATGACATAATTGGGCCACATGTACCAGTTAATAGAGTGTGGGGAACACTAGTTGAGGATAACTTTCGTTGACTTCACTTGCATGCATCAATTTAGGTGCCTCCTAGACCAACCCCTACAATTTAGGAGACACTAGGAGTGCCAGAACCAGCCTAGTTAGGATTCAGTTACATCCATTTATACCCAGTTAGCACCAATCATTGATTAACTGCATGTGGGAAGGTGCATTTCCTCACCTACCACATTCAGTTAAACTAGTTAACTTATTCTAACTGACTGAGGCATTGATTTAGATAAGTGGAGCTAACTAGTTATGCTCCGATAGTGATTTAGACATGTCCAGTTGTTACAACTGAAAATGACACATCTCTTCTTGTGACAACTTTCCCATGATTTCGTCGCATGTCGATGCTTCCATGATGACACTTCATGAAAGTCACTAAAAAAACACCTAACTTGGAGGAACCATATATGCAGTTTTATAACTCTATTTGACCTTGTCTCTACATTGTTGGAAAGGTATCTGTGTTAGCTAAAACTTTCCAGAAGATACCAAATTTTGAAAATTTAAAAAAGTACCCTTAAAATAAGTTTTTTTGATGTGTACAAGAGTTTCCTTAAGGAAACCCGTGTATGTACGCGAATTTATATATATAATACTCATGTACACCTTAAATACATGACTTTATACATTGCAACACATGTATACCTCATCGCGTACACGACTGTTGTCTCTGCAACTCGTGTATGCCTTCTGAAAATGTCAAAAAAATATGTATTTTGAAATTCGGGTAGTTTGGGTAGTTATGCAACTGACTCCTTCAGTTGTAACTACTTTGTCTTCAACCCTAACTCTTCATTAAGAATATAAATAGAGGTAGGGAGGTCCATGAGAAGGGACTTGAATCTTTGTATTGTTATGCTGGAGGATTTGGAGCTCTCTTTTCCCACACCTTTGCCCTAGAAGATTTCTCCTTGTGTTACAGAGCTTGGAGGCTGAGTTCCTTGGAGAAGAGAAGCAACAGAACTAGATCAAGGTTTCATGAGGTGCCGAAATTGAAGAGAAGGTATACTTGTACTTGTTTTCAAGATTAAAAAAGATGTGATGTTCTTATTCTTCACAAATCATTGTTCAATGTGTGATTGAATATCTGTTTATGATCATATTATGATGTTAACAGATTATTATTTCATGTTTATTTGATTATCATTGCTTTATATGTGGTCATATTGGTTTGAGGAAGGTATATTTCGTTTTGTAGGTCTCTTGGAGCAAGAGGAAAAAGAAGAGGATTGATGGCCTGTTTGGATCAACCTTCATTTGGCTAAGGTATGAACCATTCTAATCTCTAAAACTTGTTTATATTTACTTGTAGAACCATTTGCATTCACCTTTCAACCCCAGTACATTGATGGAATCTTAAACCCTAGCCATAGGAAACTTTCCTTTACAATAGAACTGGCAACCATACTGGGGAGAGCCTTGTCTGTTTGGGGTTTCTCTATTTTTCTTTCAGTCTTTTGCAAGGTTTTAGGTCTTTCTTGCCACTTAGGAACACTTTATCAGTCTGATAGAACACATCCCCTTCCTTCCTAAGCCAGTTTTTGACTTCTTTTTGGGATTTTTTCCACCCATACGTGAGTTGCAGAGTGAATAGTCGCGTGTCTGGTTTGGTACACATGACTTTCTATACTGTCAACTTGCGTATGATACATGACTTGTCAGTGGTACAAACTATGTGTGCTTGTACATGTGACTTGCTGTACTGTCAACTCGCGTATGACATGCGACCTGTCAGTAGTACAACCTGCGTGTGCCCCTAAAACAATGTTTTTTCCTCATTTTGTGCTGTTGTGGGTTGTTTGGTAGGTCTTTTGGTGTCCTCTGCAGGTGCATGACTCCAGTGAGTTAGTGTCATCCCTTTTGATTGTTCTTTATCTATGTGGTAAGCCTTTTTATAGCATTAGGGTTTGTTCTTTGCTCTTTTCCCCCACCCCCTTTGCTTGGTATGATTTTTGGCTTATGTTTTTGGTCAGCCTCTGTTAGTGATATTTGTCTGAGTTCAGAAGCTTGTTGTTGTTTGTTTCCTTCTTCTTTTGGTGGTTAACTTCACCATGCCAAAGTAGTTGACTTGTCTCTTATGCAAGCCTTCCTTCCAAGTGGGGTTTATATTGACTTTAGTTCATTATAGAGTTTGTTTGGTGGTTTTATAGTAGAGTTCCTTTTGCTTTGTTCTTGTTATCTACATACTTTTGTTTGTGGGTAGTTTTTCTTTTGCATTTATAAAAGAAAAAGAAAAAAAAACATGTTTTCTTTATATGCATGTAGATTAGGTTTTTAGTCTAGATTTCATGGCATATCATTGTTTTTGAAAAAGAAAATAAAAAGAAATTGTTCTTTTGTGGCTTTCAAGTTTCTATTTGAAAAGAAAGAGAATAGTTTTTGATTTTTGCATTTCATTTCTCTTTGCTTAGTCATTTTCTTTCAACTTTGAGTCAAAACAACACATAAGTTTCATGCCATTTACCCTTTGACTAAAAACAACCCTTAAAATAAATGATATAATTTAAAAATTATTATTTAGTTTTATTTTATAGGTTCATACACCAACTAGCTTAGGCTAGACCTGTGGGACAGGGAGTTTAAACTCCCCACAAGTGTTAAAATTTCAGACGTAGTTGGCCAATCACTAGGTAAACCCTTTTTTGTGTTGATTGTATCTGGGAAGCTCCTCTCAAAAGGGAGTTAAGCATGAGGCCGCATGGAGGCTTGGATTGAGGAGATAACCCTCCGATTCCTTGTCAAAGCGTAGACCAAGGTTTTTGCGCATCTGGGGATTCTGTCTTAGATAGGGTTTCGGGCTTTGCTACCCTGCCCATGTGTATGAACCAGGCTTGCGACTGTCCGCCCCCAGTCTATCAATATAGTTAAGGTATCCTTTAGTCTCTTTGACATCTAGGGTTCATACACAGGTACACCGAAAGGCTATTTCTGGTTGACCTTGGACGAGCTTGGAAGGTAACCCTGGTAGAAGGTGTGGGAGGGTGGTGGGTGATTCCTTCGGTTGTGCCTAAGATCATCTACAGGGATGCTAAGTAGCTGTCTATCAGCTTTCTTCTGGAAAGCATATCTTATACCTATTTGTTTGTTTGGATTTAGGAATTTTTAGTGAGTGTTGTGTGGTCTGTTTGTACTTAGTGTGCCTTTAGGTGTGTGCTTTGTAATTTTGGTTGCCTATCAATCTCAGACTTTGTCTCTTAGTTTGAAAATATGGATAACACCCCTTTGAACACCAACCAAGAGATCCCGATGTTGGGAACTCCTTGCTCTATTCCTCTCACAGGGAATGTTGGTGTTCCTTTGATGGCCACCCTGAATCTACCTGGATTCACCCTAGGGCTACTGGTGTGGTTTTTTTCCATTCCAACTGTCTTGAATGCCCCTGATGCTTCGCAAGTAAGCTCCTTATATCAAGGGAATCAAAACACCGCTTCCCCTTCACCTATAGTTGATTCTCCTCCTCCTTCTACCTCATGCAGTGAAAGTACTGATACTAGTAACTGACAGTCTAAAAGGAGTAAAAGAAGGAGGAATAGGAAGAAGACACATAAGAAAGGGGGCACCTGTTCAACCTCTGCATGTCAAGTTGAACCTCACCACCCAGCCTCTGCAGTTCATGTTGGGGGCACCTATCCAACCTCTATAGGTCATGTTGGATCTAAGCACTCAACCTTTGCAAGTCAAGTTGATCTTCACCATCCAGCCTCTATTGATCATGCTGGTGGGATTCTTCCAACCTTTCTAGGTCACGTCAGATCTAGTCACTCAACCTATGCAGTTCATGCTGAGGGCACCCATTCAACCTCTGATGTTCAAGCTGAACCTCCCCATCCAACCTCTGCAAGTCATGTTGGATCCATCCACCCAGCCTCTACGGTTCATGTTGGGGGTACACACTCAACTGCTGCAAAGCATGTTGATCCTAACCATTCAGCCTCTTTTGTTCATGCTGGTGGTTCCCATCCAACCTCTATAGGTCATGTTGGACCCAGTCTCTCAGCCTCTACAGATCATGCTATGGGCAGTCTCTCAGCCTCTGTGGTTCATGCTGGAGACAATCTATCAGCCACTACAAGACATGTTGACAATGTTGAAAAGAATACCTGTTCAAAACACAAGCCCAAGTTTCCTTGTAAGCTTTGTGAGGGAGACCACCTTACTTATAAATGCCATTCTATCACAGGGGTGTGAAGAGTTTGGTTTCATGGTCATCCTTTTTTTGAACAACCTAAAGTTTTTCAACAACCATCCTCTCTTAGTCAGGTTGGACCCAGTCACCTAGCCTCTGGTGGTCATGCTGGGGGGAAAATCTCAGCCTCTGTAGGTCATGCTAATAGAAAATAGTCATCCACTGCTAGTCATGTTGACACCGTTGAGAAAACTGGTCGTTCGAAGTGCAAAATTAAGTTCCCTTGTAAGATATGCGAGGGAGATCATCTTACTCACCAGTTCCTTGCTATCGTAGAGGTGCGAAGAGTGTGGTCCGAGACTCAAGAATTTCCTTCTCTTGAACAACCTATAGTTTCTCAACAAATTAATCAACCTTTGGTTGATCAAGTGGTCGAATCAATCTCAGCTTTGGTCGATCCCACTCTTCTTTCGGAGAGTGATCCTGATGTGATTGAACCAATGTCATCTTTGGTCAATCCCACTCTCCCTTTGGAGAGTGACTTTCACGAAGCGGTTGAATCGATTCCATTATCGATCAATCCCACTCTTCCTTTGGAGAGTGAAGTGTCTTCTAGTCACATTTTCTTCACTGCCAGTTTAGAACTTACTGAACAAGGGGGCACTGAATTCGCTTTAGATGAACCCCCACCAAGCTCTCGGATTATTCCTTTGATTGGGATAGCCTAGTTGAGCTGCACCTTCCTTCTAATGCACCTTTCGAGATAAAGTTCAAAGTTGAACCTTACACAATTGCTCGTTGTATTGTTGATGAAGGAGCCTCAGTTAGTATCTTGTCTACTCGTGCTTGGTGAGGCATGGGATCTCCCAGCCTTGTGTCGAATGCTAGTTAGTTACCGAGGTTTGATAGAAGAACTTGTATAGCCTTGGGAATTCTTGCTCAAACACTTGTTAATCTGGGTGGGAAGACCGTCTTAGTTGACTTCATGGTGATAGAAGACCCCTTGGACTTCTATATGCTCGTCGAACATGATTATGTATATGCCATGCAAGCTGTGGTGTCAACATTCTTTCATGTGATGTACTTTAATCATGGTGAAGAAATTGTCACTATCGATCAGTTGGATTTTCTTGATCCGTCTCCTAACCCAACTAGAGACCAGATCTTTCCTTTATTGATTCCCAGTGTTTCTATACACACTACCCCACCACAGGTGAGCTATGTGGCCTTATGTCCTTTGCGTTCAATTTCTAGTGAGAAGTAGCCTCTGTTTTCATGCTTACCTTCTCGGGACTTGGTCCCAGTAGTTGACCAGGTGAGTCATCCTATACAGACTGTGGAGCTTGCTCTCCACTCCATTGATCCATTTGAAAGTTTAGACATGTGTCTTATCTCAGATGATCTCCTTCCTTTGGATGAAGTCTTCCTTGAGTCTTTGACACAGTTTGATCTTCTATTAGATGTTGGTTCAATTGTGACTAAGTCTAACCCTGATTTTCCTAGTAAGCCTGAACTTTCTTCTTATGTTGGTCTTGTTGAGTCTTTTGACTCTTCCTTCGAACAAAAAGTCAGTGATCCTGATGAGTTTTATTTTTCTTACAAATTTTTCAACTCACATGATACTGAGTTTGTTCCTGCAGACTCTATCTTCCTTGTTGATTTTTTCTCTCCTTCTAAGGTTGATCTTACTGATTATAAACCCTCAATCCTTGGTGCTATAGAATATTCTTCGGTCGATTCTGCCTTGAATTTCCCTTTAGTATAAGATAGCAAAGTCACATGTGTTTATGCCAAAGTGACCTGCATCATATATTTTCTTCTGAATATGATCTGATGTTGTTGTTTCTTGGAGACAGGATTTTTAGTTGGATTCACAACTATTTACTGGCCTTGTCTTGTTGTTCAAGCTGTAACTGCATTTGCATGTGCCTTGATCATGCTTATGAGCTTGATGTTGGCTTTCACACTTTTAGCTTATTGTATAAGCCTTCATCTTTGTTCTCATCGTCACTAAGCCTTGTATCATTTTTCCTTTGCAACTTGACACCTTTTACCTTGAGGAGACATTGCCCGAGTGTCCTTATCTTGCTTGCTTTCCTTGCATTATGCATAGGTTTGTTCCTTGCGCTTGGAACTAGTTTCGCCTACCTATGACACTCTTCTCCTCAGATTTAGAGCATTCTTTCTGCTCTCCTTCGAGCTTGTTAAAAATAGTAAGGAGGCCGCGAGTTGACTTTTCTGAACTTGTTAAAACTTCACGGGAAAGATATTGAGTTTCTTTAGGCCCGGGTCTGAATCCTCAAAATAGACTTGACTAACGAGTAAACTTGTCCATTCAAGCTCATTAAGAATATGTGAATGGGCATCCACATTGGTGGTAGGCTATCAATTTCTCGGACCATGTGGAATAATACAAGAAAGGAACACTCTCTTTTCTTTAGAATTGAGAAGAGTATTCTCAGGCATAGGTTTATCGCTTTTCCGGACCTAAGGGACTAAACTTATGGAAAAGGAACCCCTGGTATGAGCTTAGTTTTCTATTTTTCGTGCTCTGGACCAAAACATGAAAATGATTCCGAGTGTAATTTATGTCTTTGTCATGCTCGTTAAACCCTAAAGAACAAAGCATCGAGTTTATTGTTGTAAGCTCCATTTATCGTAATCAAATGGATCTTTTTGAGTGATATTTCCTTCCTTCACACTCGTAAAACTCAGGCTATAGGCTGCTTTTGAAGGAGCATTGGGTAGGTGGTAATTTAACCTTTTTCGGACCTTCCTGACTAAATACAAAAAAGGTGTGCCTTACTTCTTCGAAAGCTAAGAGAGTTCTTCTATGGTTTGTTTTATACTTTGCCGGCCTCAGGAGACTAAATTGGATGAAAAAGTTCCTCCTTGGAGTCTTCTTTGGAGTTTTCAGACTCTCTAAACTATGAAAACACCATCGAGCATGTACTAGTTCGGGCTCATAAAATACACGAATCAGTGCTTTATCAAGCATTCTTCTGTCTTTTCTTCAAGCTTGCCAAAAATGAAGATGGTCCCAAGTTTGCTTTCTTAGACTCGTTAAACCTTTACAAGAAAGAGGGGAAGGGAAGTTCATTCACATGTTTTTTACATCATGGTAGCAAGTCTTGTTTCCTTGAACAAAGCACCAGTTTTGAGTCTATCAACAACTAGGTCCTAGTATTTTGACCTTATCCTGATTCAGAGTTTCTTACTCCTCCAGTTGGTCTCTTTTCCAATTATATGGGGAATATGTCAATGTCTCCTACATTGTAGATTTGTATCGTTGGTCCTTTTTTGTCAAAAGCTGCCTAATTCACTTTTGTGTCAGCCATTTTCCGGTATCGGTTCATTACATCATGTCTTCAACGTTTCTTGTCGTGAAATTCAGTACCAATTCCAGATCCAATTAGTCTTTGAATTACCCCATGTTGGATGATGAAGGATTCCTTAATTCCTTCCTTCTAATGGATCTCTTCCTATCGATTACAACACATCTTTCTCTGGGAATGAGATTTAGAGTTTTATGACAGTACCTTGGGGATTGTAGTCATCAGTGGCAATTTCCCTCGCTATTGGGTAGTGGGAATACCTTAATGTCTTCTACTCGATGGATTATTCAAGTGTTCGAATTCAATTCCTTGTATTCACACTTGTTAGAATGTACTAGGTGCCTTGCGGACCATTTTCATTAATGGTGGTTTCCCTCGCATTTGTTAACGGTTCTCATTATTGACCGGTAATCAAACGTTTTCCTCCATATTCAACTTCAACTCATTTATTTGCATGGTTTGGATTTGTACCTTTTGGGTGGTTTAGATTGAAGACCTTGGGCTGACAATAGCATCATGATTTTTGCTATTTCCCAAGCTACGCAAGACCTTGTTACATTTTATATGACATTTTGCTGAGACATAGATCCACCTTGTATTCTTGTGGCTATGATCGATTGTTGAGCATGGATCCACCTTGTTCATTTCTCACATCCCCATCCCTCCGACCGGCGAAGAGGACGCGACGACCATGGTGTTAACCGTCCAGGCTAAGAGCCCCATGAACATGTACATGCATAAAATTGCTGAAACAGAATGCTGAAAGAAAATGCATGGAAGTAAAACATGCACAAGTGCAATTTTTTATCATACACAGTTATAGTTATTTATCATGCACAACAGAATCAACATGCATTCACACAAGCATTCATTTAACATGTTCATCATATCATTAACAATAAACATGGTTGCAGAAGTAAAAATGGACAATATCACTTATCTTATGAAAACTTCGCTCCCCAACCAGCTACGTCGCTCCAACGTTCCACCCAACCATAGGCTAGCGTGCTCCTTAATCTCTCAGCAGCGCTGCCACCCCCGAGCTGGGCATGATTCTCCAAGGAATAAGGGAACAAGCAGGCTTACACATAGCCAAGGATACACAAAACACAGCCAAGCCAACACAGTTGGGTTTATCATGCCATTGAGGAGTTGGGAAAGGCTAAATGCTAAGCTGGTGAGCTCATTATAGAGCCAAGAACACCTACACCAGAACTAGCCTGACCTCTAAGACACCCACACACACCCAACACAAGGAATCAGTCCCTTCTCTGCTACGCAGTCCCTCAGGCCCTGCATTCCTTTCCAGTGCTATTCAGGGGTGGTGGAGAAGAAGGCCAACCCTCTAGCTCGGTTTGTGTGGTTTCCAGCCACCAGGTTTGTCAAGCAAAATTGAGCCCCATCCCTGCTCCCTACACAGTCCGAAGACCCACCATTGCACACATGCAACCAAACAGTTGATACAGTTTAAGACAAGGAAGCCAATTCCCGAGTCATTCTTGGCCCTATCGTGGCCAAAATGACCCCTGCCGTCCCCCTTGACCCCCGCCGTCCCCCTCAGACAGACGTTCTTTGATGAATAAAATCTTGTGTTGGGATAATTTGTTATTGTATGATTATTCCAGGAGAAGGTAAGTGATTCTAGTTTATATCAATGTTGTGCATCTAACACTTGTGTTGCTAACATGCTTGCAGAGTCATAGTCACCTTCCAAGGAAGTAATCCAGGTAGTGCGGTTTGACAAGTATGTGGTGGTTCAGTATGAGAACCCATGATGGGTATGATGCTTGGGATTCTCATGAGCAAGCAGAAGATGCCATGGGAGAAAATGTCCGTAATAGAAATGATGACATTGAGTCTAATGGAAGGAGATTCCAAGAGACACCGTCAGATGTTGTAGCCACCATGAGAAGCTTGATCAAATCCCAGGAAGAGCAGCATCAGTTGAATGCTGCTATGATGCAGAGTTTGCCATACTTGCATAGAAATATAGACTCTGGATGAGGTATAGCAAGAACAGAAGGCAGTAAGAACAGTACTAGGAGAAGGAGAAGGACTTCTAGTGGGTCATCTGATTCTGAAGAATCCAGCAGGGATTCAAGCTCTTCTCGCAAAAGAAAAAGAAAGAGACACCATAGGGATCGCTCTCGAGATGAATTTAAGAAAGCTAAACCTCCTACGTTTGATGGTGAGGTAAATATTGGACAAGAGGCTGAAGCTTGGCTTCTTGGGATAAAGAAGTACTTTCAAGTGCATGATTACTCAGGGAACATGAAGGCAAGAGTTGCCACAATATAAATGGAAGAGCATCCATTTGGTGGGAACACTTCAAGCAAGTAAAGAGAATCAGTGAAAGGAGACTTAAGTGGAAGCAGTTCAAGCAGAAATACCTCTCTGACAGATATTATGATGACAAGATTAAGGAGTTCCATGAGCTAATATTGGGACAGCAGAACATGGAAGAGTATGCAAATAAGTTTTTGGAGCTGTTGAGGTATGTCCGGTACATCAGAGATGAAAAAGTAAAGGTCCAGCATTTTCTGAGTGGATTACCTTAGTATTACAAAGATAGAATCGAGTTTTATGAACCTAGAACTCTTGAGGAAACAATAAGGAAGGCTAAGTATTGCTATGAGAAAAGCAAAGGTAAGCTAGATTACCACAAGGCATGGAAGGACAAGAAGAATGAGAAGCTTGACCAAAGGAAGAAAGGTTTTAAACCTTCTAATTTCAGGAATCAGTAGAAGCAGCCACCCCAAGCTGCAAGTAAGCTAGTTGGAGTGACCGGAGAAAAGCCTAAGGATCCACAGTAGAATAGAGGGCCACTTCAATGCTAGAACTGTGGAGGACCCCACATGCGCAGAAATTGTCCACTCGAGAATGAGAGTGCAAGGCCAGCTTATAACGTTCAAGAAGCAGAAACAGTGGGTCAAGTAGCAAGGGCAGTCCCTAGGATCTATGCAGCACTGGAGGACCGCCAGGCAGTTCACCAATCAACTGTGGTTGAAGTTGCAGGTAAGATTGTTGAGCAATCTATTTCTATTTTGATTGACCCTGGTTCTACGCACAGTTACATTACTCCTAGAGTAGTGGAGATTTGTGCTTTTAAGAAAGTAAAGCATAGGAAGTCTTGGTTAGTTCAGCTATCCACTGGAACTAAGAGAAAGGTCAGTGAAGTGGTAGAGAAATGTCCATTGGTCATGAATGGATTGGTCACGTGGGTAGATCTGAATGTTCTACCACTTGGTTCCTATGATGTCCTCATTGGAATGGATTGGTTAGAAGCTCACCGGGTGAAGCTTGACTGTTACCATAAGACTTTTGAATGCATGAATGAAGAAGGGAACCTGGTAGTTGTGAAAGGCAATCCAAAGGTGATTTCAGTAAGGCAGGTTTCAGCAATGCAGTTAAAGAAGCTCTGTAGGAAGGGTTGCCAGTTGTATGTAGCTCATATTTTTGAGGAAACAGGAGATGAAACTCCAAGGTTGGAGGACTATCAGGTGTTATAGGAATTCAGGGATGTGTTTCCTGATGAGATTCCAGGGCTTCCTCCAAAGCGGGACATTGATTTCACTATTGAACTTGTGCTCGGAGCGGCACCAGTGTCCAAGGCACCCTACAGGATGAGTACACCAGAAATGTTAGAATTGAAGATGCAACTGCAAGAGTTGTTGGAAAAGAAGTATATCCGGCCGAGTGTGTCTCCGTGGGGAGCACCGGTTCTATTTGTAAAGAAGAAAGATGGTACACTCAGGTTATGTATAGATTACAGACAATTAAACAAGGTTACTATGAAGAATAAGTATCCTTTGCCTAGGATTGATGACCTCTTTGATCAAATGAGAGGAGCAAAGGTATTTTATAAGATTGACTTGAGGTTTGGTTACCATCAGGTGAGAATCAAGGATGAAGACATTCATAAGATAGCCTTCAGGACAAGGTATGGGCATTATGAGTTTGTAGTGGTACCATTTGGTCTCACAAATGCACCGGATACATTTATGTACCTTAT